>JAQGAZ010000140.1:0-95485 GCA_034692225.1 Polydesmus complanatus
AAGAACGTAAAACGGAAACCACACCCAAAAAAGAAAATATTCAGGTACTCGAATACAAGCCGCAAATTGAAAAAAAAATAAAAACGCATGACTATAATTTAAGACCACGCAACCAGCAAACTTACGCACACTTTTTTATTTAAGAACGAAAAAGACAGATTAGTACGTAAAGGAGAAGAAGCAGCCGAAAATCGTGCACGGGTTAGATATGAATTAATAGGTATATACAAAAAACCAGACAAAAACTCAATATGTTTATGTGACCCTAGAATTTGGCAGTAAAAAATAACGTAGACAAAGGTGAAAGTTCGTCTGCCAAAAGTGAAAGTGGTGCACTCGCAGAAGCCAGAGCATATATAACAGGACAACTAAGACAGTTAGAAGCCGAAGAAAGAGCAAGAAAACAAATTGACAGTAAGCCAGAGTTGTTGGAAAAGTTTGTGAAATCCGCTAAAGAGTGGGCAGAAGAGAAACAAAAATATGGATAATTTCGAAAAACTCTTATTATTTAGTCTTTATATAATCTGCTTTTTATGTTTTATTATTTTTAAAATCTCACATATTATTAAACTAGCATTTAGTTTCCTTTTAACAATGTATTTCTATATAATATTTCTATGCTTTGGTAGACGCGAATATCGCTTTTAGCGCCAATGTAATCGAAAAAATAAAAAATGTATTTTTAAAATTTTGTGGTCCTTTGTGACGTCATTGGGCGCCACCGCCAACAACGCCATCTACCGCTACACACCGCAAACACACACTCAAATCTCCCGCCAAAACCCCGCAGCCAATCAAAACACACCTCGTGACGTCATAGCAACGCCCCTTTTCACTTTTACATTAGCGTCAAGGAGCGCCATTTTGAATAAGCCCCTCCTACTTTTGGCCCTTTGCTTTTCCAGCTCTCTCATTGGTCAATTCACATCACGTGACATAATCCCTGCTCTCCTATTGGCTGGTGCCATAGTCTACCTCACTACTGTATGACGTCATTCAAATTCGTTTAATACCATTTAACACTCAGGGAAAATCTTATCAATAACAAATTTTTTCCTCACTAGAAAAGCTTGACGTTTTAGGTCGGAAATTCAAAATTTGTTTTTTATGGAAATTTAATTATTAAATTGCATTATAGGCTGTCATCATAGATTTACATAATACTGTAACTATTCTCAAGCAAAACTTTACATTAACTTTGTTGAACTTTTTTTTTGATATTATTTGCTCGTTTTATCGATATTTTGATAAGATGAGAACTGTTTTAATTGTCAATGTGTCCTGGAACATACATTGCCGGACGAATAGTGAACAGTTATAAGCTGACAATATTTCTTATTTTTACAACAAACCGCTAATAACTCCTGAGATGAATCATTTAAATCACTCTAAAAAAAATGATTCCACGTGATGAGCATAAGTCATTTTCTTTTATAACGTCAACATGATGTCAAGAGTTTTTTTTTTATTATTAATGTGCGTCAAATTATAATGTCTCGTGCAACGTTATAAAGTCTCGTGCAGAATTTGGGAGGGTGATATAAAATTTTTTTAAAGCTTTGTTTTCGGATAATGTTTCATTATTTTTTTCCTCTCTTTTGAATTAATAATCAACTCATCGTATGCCGAGTGGAGATTTTTTTAAACGAAAATTGCGTGCGTTTGCTGTAATAAATACAGTAAGGCGCATAAACACACAAATATATGCAACAAGACAACAACTACTTTGAAAATAGTCGATATCAGACGATGAAATAATAATTAGGAGGTAAAAAAAAAAGGCACGCCTAGATTTCTAGAACAATTATAAACCGAAGAGAACTTATTGAAACGGAACTTTATCGAATTTATCAAAAGCCACCAAAAAATGGCAGGTCGACAAAATAAACTATTCAGCTATTTGTTTTGTTTATAATTTTTTTTTTTTGTTAAATTAAAAGTTTTTTTTACCAAAGTATTTTCTAATACGGTATACCGTAGTATTTTTGTATTGAATAGAGTAAAAATAAAAAGAGATAAAAAATAGTGTATGTTTCTTCGCTTGACTTAATTTCGCGCCCTCTTCACGAAGTTTCGTGAGACGAAGTAAATCACAAACAGCAAAAAATATTACGTTGCAAATATGAAAAAAAATAAAATAAGGTCGACAATTGCATTTTTTTTTTTTTGTTATTGCAAATTTAAATTGTTTAATTAAATTATTGATAGATTTTTAACATTTTTTTGGTTAATTTTATATTTTTTTCTTGAATGATGTAGCATAATTTCATTTAACTTTAAAAGCAACAAAAAAAATTTCCATGTTTTTTGTTTTGATGTGGTTATAAAAAAATTGGAATTGTGCGGCTGCGCAGTAATTTATAAGCCGTAGTTTATGCACACGTTAATTTAACTATAGCAATCTAATTAAGAGTTTGTTCTTTTTTTTTTTTATTAGCAAATAACAAAAAAAACAAACAACAATACTACTATGGGAGATTAAAATAGAAGACAAAAGCGATTAAGTAGATTAACATCTAATGAGATTTTCAATCTTCGACTAGCATGATTATTTTTTTGTTTTTGCAACAACTTTTTTTTTTAGAAACAAAATGATTATTTCTGAGTCAGTACGTAATTTTTAAAATGAAAAAAAAAAAACAAAAAAACAACCGTTATTAGGTTAAACAAATTGTCTTTATAATATTGGGTGGCCAAAAATTCTCGTTGAAAATGAAAGAAAGTGCGTGATCTGTCCTTGTTGATGTTAATGGTCCGTTCACTCAAATTATTAATTTTGCACGATTGAATTTTTTGTTTCTTAATTTAAAAATAACTAACTATACAAGGACATACCGTAGTTTGATTAAGCAGGCTAATTGAAGCATTTCACTGTTTCCGAGTTTGGTTTCAGTGTATGAATACTAATCGTTTTCATCTACTGTATAAGAAATTAAGTCTGATAAACGCTTTGATCGAGAATCAAATAGCTTACACGCTTTGAACTACCGGTACAACACTTATTATTAATTAACGGTTATAATCCTAACTGACAATTCGGAAGTTGAAGGCTTAACTTTTGAATGAAGATTTAAAAAAAAACGCGACGCTGTATTAATTTTGTACTTGTCAGATACAATAAGTAAGAAAAAAATTGAATGCGAGGTTCATAATAAAGAGCAGTTATGAATAGTAACATTTTGATTTGACATGATGAGAAAAGTGCGCGTGTATCCTTATTGTGTCATTGCGTAAAGATGTTACTAAAATTTTAAATGACTTTTCTAATAAAACCTAAAGGTCACAGCCAATATGTACAAGAGACGTTTACAATTGATAATTTGTTAGCATTGTTAAATACGTGTACTGCGTTAGTAAAATAAAAAAACTATTTTAAAATTTTGTTATTTAAAAGTAAGGTAGGTCACACATTATACTGTCTGTAACCGTAGCATGAGATCACTAATTATTAGGGGATCACTGAACGGCGCAATAGTTATACTTGGTTAAAGTTATGGTTAGGTTAGGATGGGTTTGGTTTGGTTAAGTGTTTATTGATTATCGTTCAGCGATTTTTTTTTACATTCAACCGGTTGTTAAGAACGTAAAATGAATTTTTTTGCATTGAGAAATTTCTTGTATCAAAAATTTCGTCATAATAATGAATTACAAGATATTAATAATAATGTTTTATTAGATCATTCAAATCTAAAAATTAAAACCTTGCTTTACATTTTTAATTGGCAAAATTACTTATCAGCTTAAATTTGCATAATTTAGTTTAGTACTCCGTATTTGTTTAATTTAATATCCACAAATTTTATGAAATTTATTTAAATTTGGCAACTTACTAACGCGCACATTACTACTTGTTAATCATTTTTGATGTGATTTAATAAAAATGGAATAAAAATAAATATCATTTTACCAAAATACAAGTACAGCATATGATTAGTTTAAATTTCTTCTGTAGGGTGAGGAATCAATCATCAAACACTGAAATAACTGAATATATTTTTTAAAATTATTAAGTACGTGCTAATATTTTTTCAAAATTGATATGTTTTCAACCTACTCTGTATAAACAACGTACTACGAGTATTACAAATAGACATTAGCAGCAGCATCTCTGAAAACAAGATTTGTCTGGGTTACCAGTTACGGTATGTCATGTCGTTGTAGGTTAAAGAGGGGTGGGGGAGGGGGTGAGTGAGTGGTTTTTTTTTGTTTTTTTTTTAATGCAAACATTAAATCGCATTTAACAAACACAGGTCGCACATTATCTTATTTTCCACATGAAAATGTAGATCGCGAAAGAGGATTTTTCTATTTTTAGGGGGTTCTTTTGTAAGATATTTTCCACGTACAACATAATAGTAAGGAGAATAATAACTTGCTTTAACCTTGTTTTGTTTTTTTTAATTTTAGCAACCACGCCTTTATCTGGGTTTTTAGTTCCATTTTGCTCCACCTCTATACTCAAGGCAAAAACAGCAACCGCCACTTTTAATACACTGCAAGTAAGTAAAGGGTATTTTTATTCCTCCTCCTCCTTATCATTAAACTCGTTTGATCAAAGGATATTGTTCCCAAATACGTTTCTTGAAATGTCGTATACCGCCATCACTTCAATTGAATAATTATTGTTTGACTCGCCAATTGCCTATATACACACACACACAAAAAAAGCGCAAATTATAAAAACATGGGAGGGAAAAAAGCTGTTACCCTTGGTATTAGAATCACAATTCCAAAAACGTTGCTCAACTTAATTTTACATTTTAATTGGAATTTAATTTTTTTGACTTAATAATTAAATGCATGAGTGGGGATAATATTTTTGGCGAAATATGCGCTTTTATTCTAGACCTCATTTCTGCTCGTGAATGATAGGGAAATTCTTATGCAAAGCAGGAAAACGCGATGCAATTATGAAAGTACTGTAATTTAAATTCACTTTTATCAGAAATAATTTTTTTTTGGAGATTATAATTATTTGATTAGTCATTTTAAATAAGTGAAATTGTTAAGGAATGTTATTACATCGATTTGATTATTTTATTTTTTATTGATAGAAGATTAGATAGCTCTTAATTTCAAATGATTGCATATCAATGGTCTAGTGGCAATAGCGCGCATTAACAAAATTGCATATACAGTAGTCAAGATAGAGACTTAACGGGGTTTTTTTGCAAACGATTTTATATAAATTTATATGTGCCTGAATGAAACGAGACAAAAACACAGAATTAAAAATCAATTGTTTATAAGGTCTGGCATGTGTGCAGCGCAATAAAATGGAAATAAATAAGAACATGTACATGTATTAGTAAAATAAGGTTTTTTAATAGTTGTTATCCTTTCAAAAACCTTTAAATGTAGATTCCTATTAGCGCAAATGATATTTTTTATTACACTGAAATATTATAACAGTTGCAAAACCATAATGCGAATTGCATAATAACTTAATTTTACTAAAAACGATGCGTGGAATTATCATTGGGTTATTGGTATATCATATATGGGCACATAATAATGTACAATTTAGTAAAAAAACAAACATTTTGTTAATGTTTCTTTTATTTATTATTTAATACCATTTTAAGCTGGATTAAGCTAATGGAACTATTGATTTTGAGATTTAGTAATGCGCTTTCGCTAATGCTATAATCAAATAGTAAAAAATGTTTTAACAAAGTCACGTATTTTTAGATTTTTATATAATTTGAGTTATTTTTATAATAAAGATTTTATGAAAATTAAGTAAAAGATTAGAAAGAAGGTTAAAGGGTGATTTTTGGTAACCGGGAATTTCCCAAATAATGCAGACAAAGGTTGAATTTTTTTTACTAATCGAATTACCTATTATAGGCTTGTTAACCATCAAAACTAAGAAAATGACGAATCATTGTTTTCGAAATTGAAAAAGTTAATCAATTTCGATTTCTTTAGCCACCGCCGTATTTTGCCGTTATCATTGATTCTTGAAAGTTAAATAATTGTATATAAATACATGTAGGCATATAGTTTGTAGAAAACGATGTCTTAAGATATTTTGTAGATGTGGGTCGCTATTAAACAATAGATGATTATAAATTTTCTTATAACACTTTCACTGACCCGTTTTAAGTGGTTGAAAAAGTCAGTCGGCAACCATAGTTGTTGGGCGTGTTTCGAAGTGGAACAAGTGTTATGGTCATACTCATGCGCATACTAGCTGCTTCAACTTTATTGCTCACGTTTGACACATCAACCAATTTCAAAAGCAGATTTCCTTATACATTTTTATTTTTACGTAAATCTGCAGCGATATTTCAAAAGTTTAGCCTCATTAGTTAAAGAATTTATTTACGAGATCGCCATCTTAACAACAGTTAATTACGATTTAATTTGTGATTTTATAGAAATTAGCTAATTAACCCAGTTAGATTTATGAGATGCTTTGCTTCGAGTCATTATAATGAAGGAAAGATGAAAAAAGAATGACTTTATTGTGTCTACTACTATAAATCAATTTTAATTTTGAATGTGCACGAGCTGTGTGTGTGTGCGCTCGTTCACGAATCACGCCAAAATCAATTAAGCTTAAATAAATAAATACATACAAGTTAATTTATTTAGAATTAATTAAAACTGGAGAAAGAAATTGCAGGTGTAACGACGTCAAAATAGAAAGAAAATGTGGAAATTAAGGTGTTTACTTTTTTTTTTTATTGGTTTTAATGTCTTCCATGACGTTTACTCTGAATGCATTATAGAGAACAGCGGTGCGTACAACGCAGTTTATTACAGTAATAATTGAAAAATACTGGAAAGTTAAAGTCAATGGAATTTACATAATAATAATAATTTATAGTGACGATATTATGATCCAGCTAGTTATATCAGCTGAAACCATAATTTTAATACGCTATGGACAAAAAGAAAGTTTTAGTTGTTGATAAATTTATACATGTACTTGCAATATTTAAAGCAGAAATTTAACTTTTTTTTTTGTGATGTCGTACTTTTCCATGCAATATTATAAAGAGTTTTATCATATTAATTTGTCGTTATCAAATGTCACGTGAATGACGCATGGGCAAGCGTTTCTTTAAGGCCAGATTATATTAAATCAATAGATTATGCAAAGAATGTTGGCTATAATTATTAGTTTTGATCACAATTAAACACAACTAATGATTAATTTTCAAGGCAATTTTCATGGCCTTTAAAAAACTTTATTATTATTTGGTTTAAAATCTAAAATATTGTTACGGCGGGTAGGCCTACTTTAGCGCTTAGCAGGTATTGTAAAATTTGTTAGACTGTAATATTATGTTGAGCGAAGAGAAAATTCACGGTACATCTTTAAAGGGTTTTTCAAGGCAACTTGTGCCAGTTTTAAGCGGGGTGCGCTCAAGTACAAATACCGGTACTTAATGTATCCCGTAATTATAACAACATGCTTTGTGAAGCATGCTCTAGTAAACGATTTTACAGAAGTACCTTCACACATTGTCTGTTATAACACTCACGTGTTATTTACTTTGAGAAATTATCGGTAAACAGGGCGTATCTGACCACTGTCACAAACAAAGGTTATTATTGCAAATCTAAGCTATTCTAATTAAGATCCATTCAAAAAGCCGATCTTTGTCAGTGTCATAAAAACACGCTAAATGGGTTATTGTCTAAGGGCGGCTGTCATTACGGTATTAAGAGTGTCACTCAAATTGGAGCAACTCTGGACAATAACAATACTGTATTGACGGCGATGAAGGATAAAGAGCATGGATTTTCTTTTTTAAAGTACAGTACATGTACTTGCATGCGCATTATTTTTAAAGTGCGTCAAAATGGATTATTAAATTTTAATGACTATTTTTAAAAATTGATTGTGGGAGGCAATTTAAAAACATTTTTTTAAAAAATTCTAAATAAAAAATTTACAAAAAATTTTGATTAACAAAAATACTAATTAGTTGCCACTTAATTTGTAGAGGCAAGTGTTAAATACGAGCTAAATGTACTTAAAAATAGCATGGAAAAATCACTTGACGGATTATTTTCTCTTTTCAAAAATTATTCATTACAGTGTACTGTATTTCGAAAACACTCATACGCTTAAAACTAAGTTAAAACGCCCTAACCTAAAACAGTAGAAAGAAAAAAGCACTAGAAACAAGACAAAATTGTAAAGATAAGACAAAACAAAGTTTTATCTAAACTTTCATTAGAAATAAAATTAGGCCAAAATTACACAAAATCAGAACAAAATTACCGGTGCTTATAATTATAACAACAATTTCCAAAAAACTTGGAACTTGTTTAAGCAATTTAAAAATACTTTGATAGTTCGACCGAAGACTCGGTATTAAACTAAATCTCTGTAATGTATTATAATACAGATATGCTAAAACCAATGCAGTATATTATACTGTACATTGCTTTAAATTGTAGTGAACATAAATACCCCTTCTCTGCCTAATTTTAATTTATTAGACTTTGGAGAAAAGTAACAGCTTAACGTAAATATACGAGTTTTTTGATGTTTCATTTCTTGAGGGTAAAAGGTGTAACTTGTACATGCAACTAAACTCGTACATGCAAATTTTTTTTGCTTTATTATTCCGTAAGAAAGCGTAGTAAAGCTAACATGGTAATAAAACAATTCGTGACATGTACCTGATGAATAGTAGGACTAGGACGAATACGAGTTTATTTTTAGCATAACGATTTGTTTCGGCGAAGAATTAAATTTGAAGCGAAAAATTTTGATTGATTGAAAATTTTTTTTTTTTTTTTTTTAAATTTTTACGTCGTTACATTGTCATCTAATCGATTAACGCAGATCTTTGAAATCGTATTAGATACGTGAAATTAATATACAGGCACCGGAGCGTGGAAATTAGGCTGCAATTGTGCAGCTGACATTTTTATTTCTCTGTATTACTGTATAATAGGTCGTCTGATTGGGTAGGGACTATGATTTGCAAACTTTGTACAAATAAAAGTTTTTGAATTTAAATCACAAAAATTTATTATTATTATTAGTAAAATATACGAATAATATTATCGTAATGCGCTATCGTCTGGGGGATTATGTGAAATGTGTCACTGATTCTCAACGTAATGTATATTCTGCGAATATAGGTTGAAATCTTAATTTTTTGTTGAGCTTAGCTTTTGAAGGTGAAAGTAGTTTGAATGACCTTTTGTCCAAACATACACAAACTCATTTAAATAGAATTTCATTTTTTTGGGGATTTTGACATGTAAAGTTTGGGGGTGGGCTTTTCAAAAATCTAACATTAGATTTGACGTATGTGTACTAGATCGAAGCTGGCTATAAAATTAGAATCAGTTTTTTTTTTTTGAATATCTTATTTTTTAGCTTCTGTACCGGTATATAGACACATATAAGCGAAAATGCATTAACTTACTTCTGTAGATGAATTTCGTAGTTGAAAATTTCAATAATTTTATTGCCCCAAAATGACACCATAAATATTCTTAGCTTTATAGTTACTCAAGACTTCAGATATGTGGAATGTACTGCATATGATATTTTCTTTTTATGGTAATCTCGATTTTTAATTATACGGCGAGCGTTTTAATGTTGAAGTTTTGATTACTTGAGTAACACAATAGGTTAATACAAAAGGAAATTACATGTATATGAATTTATGGTGCACGCTTAATTGAGGTCTCTGGTCAGATACATTTTTATACTGTAGGCTACAGTATTTAACATGCAAAAAAAAAAAAGTTCGAACAGGGGTCGACAACCTCTAGACTAATTCACACTTGCTAGACTGAAGTATTTACAAATATGTTTTTTAGAATGTAGAATTGACAGTTTAGTATGTAAGTTTGAAATGTGTTCGACGCTTTTGATCGAATCAACAAGTTATTGATTGGCACCTGCAAAATGTTTTATTAAAAAAAAAAAAATAACTAAGCGAGATAAAATTTATGTAATTTGAAGTTTTGAACGATATTACATAATAAAGGTTATTTTTAATATTTCGTGGCCACTCAGTGATTCTAGTTCTATAACGTTTATAGAAGGCATACGAAATTATTCCCGTGCAAATTTATGAGTCTGCATGCCTGTGCATACCCTTTAAAAGTTGTTTAAGTTTTGATCTTGTTCTAGAAAGATGTTTTTACTTAATATTGCTTGAGGAGTATTAATTTTATTTGCTGGAACTTATTTTCTAATACTGTACTATGTTTCTACCACGAATCAGGTTTTAGTGGAATCAATTCGGTTAAGCCTCTTTTAACTGAAATCTCATGGTTGCAATGTGTAAAAGTGATTCCACTGGAAACTTGTGACGAGTAACGTCACTTGCATAGTTTTTTTTTTTTTTTTTAATGATTTTTGTTTCTCTATTTGAAAACAAAATGGCTTTGCTTCGCTTTTCAAAAAAAAAAAAAAAATTCGAGATGAGGTTTGGTGGAAATAGGTTTGCAGAAAGTGGAGCTGGTTCCACCAAACATTTTGCGCTTACACTGAAATGTGGAACTAGTTTCATCGATTGAAACCTGTTAAAAAATCAAGATTAAGCAATCTCGTAGCAACGATTTTCTTTTTCATTCGTACTAAAAACGAAAGTTGTTCATTTAAAAATAACTATGACAAAACAAAATTTTTGATAACGTTTGCAAGTACAATATAGTTTTTCTGTTTGATATTACTTAAAAAGATTTTTAAGCAACTGCATATTATTCAATATAATATTATAGGTATTCATTTTTAAATTTTAATAATTTAAAAGCGCACTTAAGTAGATTAAAAGCTCTAGGGTTTTGAACGCAATCTAAAATATTGGATAAATAAGCGAATTTTACTTATTAAATAACGATATTGCTTCAGCTTAAATATATAACCGAATAAAATTTGCATAATTCACTTTCGCAGTGTAAAGTTAAAAGCTTCAAGTTATTTTTTTCTTTTTTTTCTGCGCCAAGAATTTGCTTTGAGGTTTAGTGAAGCAATTCACCACCCATTCCCTCTACCCTACCCAAACCCCTCCTGGCATTAGTTGTTATACATTTTCATTCCATTTTCAAGTTTTTTTTTCTTCTTTTTTTTTTGGTTTAGCATATTTATCTAACTGTCTCAAACAGGTTCATTTAATATTCGTTTGATGCTTATTTATCCATATGCAGTATTTTGTGTGGTGAGAGATAAAGAACCGGTTCCTCCCTAATTTTTTTTTTTAAGATTTTTTTTTTGAAAAATATTTTTC
Source organism: Polydesmus complanatus (assembly GCA_034692225.1). Taxonomy (NCBI): domain Eukaryota; kingdom Metazoa; phylum Arthropoda; class Diplopoda; order Polydesmida; family Polydesmidae; genus Polydesmus; species Polydesmus complanatus. The sequence goes on from JAQGAZ010000140.1 coordinate 11,220, forward strand.
TATCTTTACACAATTAATTTTCCATGTCTAAGTCTAATTTCGCTATTTGGGAGATGGTGGGGCGGGGTGTAGGAGGTGAAGGGTCAGTTGAAATGGGAGGGAAGGGTTTTCACTCGTCAAAACAAGTGAACACACAACAACAATCGAAAAGGAGAATGGGAAAAATAAGGCGGCGACGGCACACTTTTTCCAAAACCGGAAGTGAACTACATAAGAGGGTGGATACGAGACGAGCAATGCGATCTAGATCATGATTTCACATTTTTTAAATAGAAATAAATGAAAATGTAAATGTAAAGAGAAGAAGGAGGGAGAAAAAAATAAAATAAATGGTTGTACAGTTACAACTCGAAATTTCGTCTTGTTTATTATACTGCACTTTTATTTATTTATTTAAAAGTGTTTGTTAAAGCACCGCGGCTTCCCAGCCTTTTGTGCGACTTGATACATTCAAAATTAGAAAATTTAAAAAAATAAAATAAACTGTTATAAGTTTGGTTCAAAGTGATCAAAATATAGTAAGAAACAATAATTTGCTTTGTAAAAAAATAAATAATTTCTGGAAAGTTGATTAATATTTAATAAAAACAATTGATAAAAAGTGGCAAAACAAATTATTGTTAAAAATTTGTTTGAAATTGTTCAAAGCAAATTATTGATAGCGATTGAATTTGAAATTTTTAGCGAACTTTATTCGTTAAAAAAGGGTTGTTTCTTCACGACGCACCAGTCACTAGTCCGCGGCTCACCGGTTGGTAAGCATTGCTTTTTATACAAGGACAATTGGGATAATTAAAACGCGTCGATTATTATAAAATGACAATCAATCGTCTTCTTTTTTTTCTGAGATAAGTTTCGATTATGACGCCACCCTACGTTCTCGATTTTCTAAAGCACGCGCTGCACAGTGCTCCCGCGCGCGCATGACGTCATCAATTGTTATTTAATGATGTTTTTAACGTTGAATTGCGAGTTGAAGGTTTGTTATGGAATTTAGGTTAATTCGTGAAAGGAACAAAGTTGTTTTTATTTTTATATACAGTATTATAGTAACCATAACAACCAAAAAAAAAATTAGATTTTCGAGAGAAAATGTTTGTGCAAATTGAATAGAAAAACGAATGTATAGCAGCGAGGTAATTAAGAGTATTATAGTTAGCGTTAATTTTTTTTTTTTTTTTTTTTTGAAGCTAATGATAATTATTCGCTATTTTTATAATTCTTCACAAAAGACGTTGATAAAGTAATATTTAAATAAACAAAAGTTTGCGGTGTGCTCTATTTTTGGCTCGGAAAATGGGAAGTTAAAACAATTTTTGGGCGAGTCAAACTAATTATAATTAGTATTCAGCGAGCATACGTAGCGGGTATCTCCGTTAATTTTGAATCGGAATTAGAAAAGTTTTTGGAAATTCTCCAGGGAAATACGCTTAGATGAGCAGATTGTTAATAATTTCTACATCAAACAGCCAACTTCATTATTATTACCCATGAAGGGAAGATATAAAAAAAAAAAAAGACAACTGTTAATTAAAATTTTTAATATTAATAATTGTTGGAAATGTAGACAATACAAACAAAAGTTTCCTATTGTCGTACATAAATTGTCAATTATTTATTTCATCGGAATAAATAATAATATTAATGAAGTAAATAATGTTTGTTTAAAAGGGAAATTTAATTGAGAGAAATACGAGTAATGACAAAAAAAATTGGAAAATTAAAAATTAATAGAAGACATAATTGAAAATTTATGAGAAAGATTAAATCAAGCATTGTTTTATGTGTTTAATGAAACGTTTAGCTTTAATTAATTTCTTATGGAGCGTTTTTAAATCAAACATTAGACTTTTATGTTGATTTTTTATTTTAATTATAAAGGAAACTATAGCCTAATAATTATTACAGGAAATATGTGTTGATAATTAATAAATTATATACCGTATTTTTTTTAAACTTTTTTAAAATTCTTTAGCCCTCAAACAAGTTCCAAAATCGACATTTTAAAATCAATTATTGTTTTTTATAATTTACTGCCTTACAACGACACATAAATTAAATTAAGATACTAAATTTACTGGAGAATGAAGCCCTCATTGTACTTGTACATGTACTAAGAATTTATTTGTAGGCTACATGACTGTACAGACAATGTACTGCATAGGCATATTGATAAATTTTGTGCATTGTACTTATTAAAACCTTCGTTGCACTGAGAAGATCATTGTGCTAAACCTCTAAGGAATTTGTTGCATTAACATTATACTATGCATAGCACAGTACTAAAAATGTCTCGCCATAATTTGGCTTCATTGCATTTTATACTAGCATATCAGATGCGTCAATTAAACCACAAGGGCAACCAGACAAAATAAGAATTTTGCATTTTGTAATGGTTTAATGCTGAAATGAACAATAAAAATGAGAGTATTTTTTTTTTTGTGGTAAAAATGAAAGACTGCGATAATAATTTGTATACCGCAATAGAATTTACTTACATTTAAAAATTATTTTATAATTATAATAATGTAATATGTTTTAATCTGTTTACGCGAAAGTAGTCAGATATAGTATGGAAAATGACAAAAACTTTTTTTTAAAAATAATAAACACTGTCCACGAGTAAAGTTCATTGCTCCTAGGTTTACTTCTAAAAAATAAGATTGATTAATTATCGTGGCATGAATGTGGGTGATAATTTTATCTTTTATCATTGAAAAATTAAGTTTTTCATAATAATGCGATTTAATTCAGTTTAAAAAAAAATTACCAAAGTGTTAGTAAGTTCACTAACTTGTATGTTGTTGGTAAGTTTTTAACAGCGCGCTAATATTTTGAGTATCAATCTTAACGAGAGTTCAAATAGCATTTTCTTGTCAAAAATGGCGAGATCGTGAGAAGGGTGCACTAGATTAAACATTGGCTTAGGCTATGGGGAAAAAAACGCTCCCAATATTCTACACATATTTTGCGGTTTCATATTAACACACAATGTTTTTTTTTTTTATTATTTTAACAAATACCCGTTAAATAAATACGTAAACGGTTTTCAATTCTAAAGGATTGTTAAATGTTTTACTTTCTGACATTGTTTACATAGTAATTATTATTATACATTAATGTCCAAGTTCTAAATGCAGAAAATTGTTGAATGAAAAATAGCTCAATTTTTCTCAAATTATTTCTCATGACTATTTAAATTTGGTCTTGTTTTCGCTTTTTTTTTTTTTTTTTTTTGAACATTACGCTCATGGATCAAAACACAAAGAGGATTGTTTATGAAGAAAAAAAAATTTAAAACTATTTTAGCAAGCAAAATTTGGCATAGTATTTTATTAATGATCAAATAATTCGGTAATTTATTAGAAAATAAATTTAAATTGCAACGACTTATTTAAATACGGGATAATTAGAATTTAGAACAGCTTTATTTATGCAAAAACCGCAGTTGAAACGATAAATATAGGCATGCAAACTAATTAGGAATAATCGTTCTGGGGTTTTGGATGTCAGGAATTAATAATTTTTAGTTTTACAAAGTAATAATACCAATCGTTTTACGTTAAAATTAAGCAGTGTAGAGGGGGTATGATATTATTTTATAATAACTTTTAACCGCAGTCTAAAACTTAACAAGAGTGGATTTTTGATGAAAGTTCTTAACCAGGTTACAAAACTATAACGTTCTCACGCTGGCACGCAAATAATGTATAGTTTCGCCGTGATCAATTATTGTACCTGTACACCCAATTAACTTTACAGTTAAAATACTTAAAATTGATTGCAAGGTCGAATTTTAATTCGTTAACTGTTTTTAAAAGTGGTAATTAGTAATAATTATCAGTACGTGTACCTGTGCTTGGAAATGCTTTGTTTGCATCCGAAATTATAGATTTTAAAATATTACCGGTACCGTATTTAATTTAGAATTTTTTTATTAACGATTTATCTGGATATTAGAGTATCCAAAAAAAAGAACTGTAAATTTGAAAAACCGATTTTAAAAATAATTCAAAATTTACATTAAAAAAAATTATCAAGTACCGGTATGAAAAAATAGGTAAAAATTGAAAATAGCCTACTGTAATCATAAAATTTTAAACATTGTTGAAATACAAGTACATGTAACTGTAATGGCTCCAAAACCAGTGGATTCTTTAAGAAAAAAATAAAATGATTGTTACAGTAAAAGCATTTTAGTTTTATAACTGCATATGTTAGGCAGTTAATGCGTTTTACTTGAGATTTTAATACCGTAACTGTAGCAACACTAGGATGCAGTATGTCTAAAAAATTTTATTTACTATTATTAGTAAAGATCATAATTGGCATCTACCATAGCTTTCGCAAAGCTCTTTGTGGCGTTTTAGTCTGATTATAAAGAAGTGCATAATCAATAAATCTCGACTTAATTTTAACCCACATTTTACATCAGTGAAATAATCTGGCTTAAACAAACTTTTCACAAGTCCGTTGACAAACTTAACTACTCGTACAAAGTTAATTGCAAAAAATGATTGAAAAACTTAAAAGTATTGTTTTTCTTTGTTTATCTTTTCACATTTTAGAATGAATTTTTTTTATTACTTTTTTATATATGTTACAAAAAAAAAGGTCCTTTTGATTTTTAGAACTATTATTTTATCTTTATAAATCGACGTAATTGCAGACTAATAGTACAGTGGGCTATTATATTGGACCAACTCGATTAAGTAACGTGACTGTTTATATTTCAAATCCTATATTTTTAGTACCGGTAACAACTATTTTAAAGCAAACTTTTAACAATAGATTTTTTTTTCTATTATTTTTTATCCTCATTATATAAATCAGATAAATAAACATTACGTGTATTTTTTTTAAAACAAAAACGCAATTTTTTTTTTAAATATAACATATTCGTTGTTTTTGTTTTTTTTTTTATGACAAAGAAGAAAGTTTTTAATATTATTTTTACCCAGCGCATTTTTTCCCTCTTCCTTCTATTATTTCTGCATCTAATATCATTCAACTCAAAAGTATTATGGAAGCCAACTGGTCGTAATAATACGTAATAAAAATCATCTGTGCAGAACAGAGATTATAAGGTGAAAGGTGAGCACACGATGAAATCTCTCGCACATCTTCACATATATCTCACGCAAACCGCAATTCACAGCTTCGTAACAGTGCTGAGGTTCTACTGAGAGGTTGTATAGCGTATACCGTATACACACGTACTGTATACGATGGTATATGGCTGTATTCTATTGTTCAAAATTAACGATTACATTTACACCAAAAAAGGTTGACCAAATTCTCCATCACCATTCATCTTTCTCGCGGAATTGAATCTCGTGACGTCACACGTTCTGTTATCGACCAGACTGAATTAGGCTACTTGCACGTGTGTGGATAATAATTTTCATTCTGCAAAAACTCTTTATAGTCCTTCTTTCTTTCTCTCTATTGGAAATTATATTGCATTTAAATTGAAATTAAAACTCGGAATAACAATAGAACAATGAGATGAAGTGAGAAATTTATTTGATAAATCTTCCTCGACTTTTATAACAATAATAATGATGATAAAAAAGAAATGAATCGGTAAATTGAAGGGATGGGTGCTTGTTTTCGGATTTTCTTTTTGCGAGTTAAATGAATACCTTTCGTTAAAAGAAATTAATATTTCTAAAAATGAGCAGGAAGTTCGCTCTTTTGAAAGATATAATGAAAAATAATAATGCTTTGAATCGGATAAATATCTGTTATTCTTGCTTAATTTTTTTTTTCTTTTTTTCATTGAAAATTAATTACGTTTAATTTATAATCGGCAGGCGTGAAACGTTGTTAACTTATTTTCTTTCGAGTTGATTAAATGATGTTAATCTATAGTTGCTTTTCTTCTATACTTTTATCATGGTTATTTTCAACAAAAATGGGGACTTGGCAGTTTGAGAAAAATGTAGATATTTCAACACAAAATTTTAATATGTTTTATTGCCAAGTTTTGTAATTAAGAAAACACCCATTTCGATTGTTATGTTTAGTTATTCATTTTTACTCAATCAGCTGTTTTTTTTTTGTATACCGGCGATGGGAGCGCCGCTTCCCAATATTAAAGTTTGTAAAGCACACGGTCAAAAAGATCTAACAAATTCGACTAAAAATAATCATTCGAGAAAATGAAAGTTTTTGATTCTCCACTATTTTAATAGATTATTTTGAAACGCATTTTTTACCTTCTCCTTATGGCCTTTCAGATAAAAATATAAAAATAAAATTTTAAAAAAATATATACGCTGGTTCATAGGTCGCAATCAATAAGTTTGCTTTCTAGGAACGAATTTATCGTTTCGTTCTTAGCATAGCAGGTGCTGATTTACTTTTAAATTTAAATTTATCATTTAAAACTAATAATTTTTATTTTATCTTACTCAGGGTAGAGAGGGGGGGGAGAATGGTTCCGCCCATTCGCGCATGTTCGACGTGCGACCGTCCTTCTTAAATACTTACCTTTGCTCTATGAATTTCCGGTTTATATTTTAGTTTTAGATGCGCGGTTCAGGGTTGCTATTCCAGTGTGCGTTTTTTGTTGTCTTTTTAATTTACTTATGTTAACAAACTTTCAGCGCGAGTTTTTTTTACTTATTAACGGAAAGTCAACAAAAATAAATTTCTATAGAAAAAAAGGTAAAAGAAAACTGGTGCCTGGGTAAAAAAATAGACTTAATTTTCTACATGATTATTGATTGTCATTTCATAAAATATAAATATAAATTGAAAAATTAATTATTATTTCGGTTAATATTATTCAGCTAAGAGTTTAATTAATCATTTTTGTAAAATGCATTTTTACAGGGTGTCATTTTCATTATTTTGTGCTTCGAACCGGTTATATAGAGATTATACTTCTGGTTTATTAATGATTGCTCACGATTTAAAGAAAATCAATCAGACTGTTGGCGTTTTTATTTTATAGTGAGCTTAAAACTGTTATTTTTGTAAAATTTAGACAATTTTCACGAGTTTTAATTGAATAGTTAAAACCAGAACCATGAAAAATTGCGGTTCAGGTTTTAATTTATTTTTATCTTAACTGATCTTATGAGTTCGATGTCATTTTGGCGTCACTTGTTAGTTAAGAAATGATTGATTAAAAATGTTTCCGGGTTTTTTTATGCCCTTTATGAACTTTATGAGACCCTTATGAACTTTATGAGACCCTTATGAACTTTATGAGACCCTTATGAACTTTATGAGATCCTTATGAAACGTTTTCAATAAACTTTTAAATTAATGAGGTTTACACCTACTGTAGAATATAATTCTAGTTCTACGCTATGTAGTTCTAGTTCTATTTATTATAGTTTAGATCTATTAAACTACTGGTAATAGTTTCCGATTTAATCATAGTTGAATCTAGCTATTTCTAAATATCAAGCTTTATCTCAAATTAGAGCAATTTTATAGTCGTGCATAAAGTGTAAAATGTATGCTAACTTAATCCGAGAACGTGCACTTCCGGTTTGGCTTTAAGTCAGTCACTTGTGCTTTGTAAACAAAAAATCATGCTATTTTTCGTTTTATTAATATGACGTTAAAAAAAAAAAGATTTTAATTTTAGTAACTTTTTGTATTAACGGTGAATATTTTTTCTTTATTATTTAACAAAAAAAATTATCGGTTTTTATTTTATGAATAACTTATTATATTCTTTGATGATTTTGATTGTTAAGTCTGTGCAATACTTTTGAAAGTAACTTTGTGAACGTTCCCCGTTGGCTGAGAAATGACCCGAGGGGAAGGTGGGGAGCTAATGCACGATTTGCAACGCCTGCTAACTAAACTACATGCTATATCGGATGTGATTTATTCATGCGGAAAACCGAGAAAACCGAATCACTTTTATAATACTGTATCTCGTTTTCATTCGATTTTTTATTTTTTATTTTTTGGTTTTTATTTATCCGTTTAGAGACGGAAAATAGCATGTTTTTATTCTTTCAAATAACTTTTGCTATTCTTTCAAAACGTTATTATCATTTTATTTCCACAAATACGTTTTTATTATTCGTTGTCCTACTTGGGACAAATTACCATTTCGAGCGCTGATAATAGAAGAGGGGAAAAAAGTGTAAACAAAAGCAATGTGTTTTGGGGATGAAACTGATAACGAAAAGAAAGAGAAAGTATTCGGTTATCTCGGATTCTAAATACTCTGACAATTATTAATAGCTCTAAATGAACCTATTATTATTACTCGGTATTATTTTTCCGCATTCAAATGGTATGAGCAAATGTTTAAACTTGTGCACGCGCGTTTTCTCAACAACTTCATCATATCAACGATATTATTGTCTTTTTAATTTGAAGTGCATTGTAAACAGAAAAATCTCAAACAGTCTGTTGATTTAGTGTTTAATATTATAAGCAAACAATCAGGTCTCGTTTTTAGACAGCGTGCGTTTTCAAGACGTAAAGCGAATCGTCTTCAAACGAGCCCAATAAATAAATAATTTAGTTTTTGTTTAATTTCTACAATACCGGGTGTCCGAAATAATTTTAAGCTACAGTATTTCAGTTTGTTATACTGTATAAAAAAAAAAAACTAACCAATAAGTTTAAAGATTCCAATTTGCGTCATTTTACAGAGAAACTCATAAAGTTTTTTTAAATACAGTATATCGTACTGTAATTTTTTTTATTTTTTTAAATAATTAAAAAAAATTTAAAAATGACGGTTTTTGCACTTTTTTAAACTTGTGTCTTTTTGCTTTTCTCCTTAAATCGTGGTTCTATATCTACAGTATAAAAACGGTTTAGTTACCTTAAACTTTAAAGTATAGATACATTATTTTTTTCCCTTTCTTTTAAATTAATAACTAATTCAAAATAAAAACTATGTTGATGCACAATCTGTTTTTGAAAAAGGTGGAGAGTGTCTGTTTCTTCTTTCAGCTGTCAACAACGTTTCATTTATTTATCTCACCTGCATCAAATACTGTAAATTAATTAACGTCGATTTTAAAGTGAATTTTTGACCTACTTTAATTTTCCCTTTCGCAACATATTGATGAGAGTTGCTGCGGGAGAGAATGAATTTTAATAAGTCGTAACGATTGAAAATACTCGTGTATAGCGCTAACATGATTTTGATTAAATTATGTAAGAGTATGTTTAACGAGTGACGTTTAGCAAATAGATGATGTTTATTTATTTTTATTTTGTTATTAAATTATTGGTTTTTTTTATTACTGTAAATCATTTTTTTTTAAAATATTATAACTTGCACCGCTTTTGAAGTTTCATGCTCTAGTGTAGTTGATAAAAAATAATCATAAAAGGTATATCGCGACCAGTTTCTATATTAAAAATTAGCGTGACAAATCGTTTAGTGTGACTATAGATTGTACTGTAGAGTGTATCCCGGAAGCTAATATTCCAAAGTGTTATTTTTGTCGCTACAAGCTACTGGTAACATTTATTCAAATATATCTCGTTTGACGACGTTAAATTTTTTTTTTTTTTGCCGAATAAATGGTAGTTTACTATTTTTTAATAAAATCTTTTATATATTTTTTACTAATAACATTGTTTTATTTATTTGGGTTACTAATTGGACATTTTTTGTCCGCGATGTCTGTTCTCACGAATCTGGACATAACGATTATGCTACGTTAACGTTTTCGTTGTAATTTTTTAATTGAATGCAAATGGTTTTTTTGTAAGTTATTTGTTACTTTGTTTATTTATTTTTTTTGTGGTCATATTTTTTTAAATGTAGCCTACTCATTTTTTAAGGGGCAAAGTTTTAAAGAGAAAGTTAAAGGCAAAATGAATATCTTTAAAATTTTGCAACAAATGTTTGCAAAATTGTATTAAAAGTAAATATTTACAAAAGTATAATTATAATAGGTAAATATTTACAAAATATTATTATTCAAGAGTAAATAGAAATTTATTTATTTTAGGCAAATTAATCAATAATGTTTGGTTAAGCAATTCCAGCGGTTTCGAATTTGTAATCGACTTTCTTTTAAACTGCTGAAAGCGCCCGTTGGGGATTTGAAAACACTTGCGCGTACTCGAAATTCGCCCAAATAAGCCCAGTTATAAAAAAAAAAGTTGTCTACATTGAATTATTTTATTTTTTATAATATTATAACAATAACATTGAGTTTATAGTAAGTTTCATTTAATGTAGTAATTTAAATGTAAAAAAAATGTTTAAGATTGCCATTAACCGTCAATTAACATCAATCAAAACGGTTGTCTTGTTGTAGTCTTATTTTGAATTGTGTTTTCTGTTTATTATTATTTTATTTGTTTGGATTTTGGTAAAGAGTAAAAAATTGGTTCATTTACTAAAAATTCAATTTTTTTTCCACTAATGATAAAGGAATAAAAGGATCAAACGCTTTTTGTCATCGCTTGAACATTCGAAAATAGTGTATGTAATCTATAATCACGTATGAATTTGCGAGGAAATTGCAAGTTGTTACATTGTTTTGGTTAATCACCACCTTCGAAACGACTTTCCTTTAACAATGCCTTCACCGCAAATATTTAAAATTGCTCTTCATTCCAATCATTCAGAGGAATAAATACGCAATACACGCGCAAGAAAATTTATATAAAGAGTATGCAAATTATCTGGGTTATTTAGCACTGAAATTGACAGTGCTCCACATATTTACAATGCAAGCAGAGTTTAATAATCTCATTCACCACAGCTTAGCAACAAAAAGCTATAACCGTAATACAGTAATTATTTTTAAATTAAGATAAGCACACCTTTGATTTAAATTGTTTGGCATTAATTAGATCATCCTGTTCATATAATTTATACCGGAATGATAAGTAAGTCATTGCATTTTAAATCAGATCTAATGAAGATTTTTTTTAAAAAAAAAAAAAAAAGAAGCTGTAATTAAGTGATTGATTTTGTAATTATATTTTTTTTAATCGACTATACAATTTTGAGTAGTAGACGATTTAATCATATAATAGCTTACTAATTATATAAAAAACGGAAATCATGAAGCTAATGATATGCGTGCAATGGACATTATAAGCTATAATACACGCTATGAAGCCTAATATGGCCGGAAATTACGCTAAAGGGTGGAAAATGTCGTTATAGGAGATCTCACGCCCTGAAAACCACGAAGGTTTTTAATACATGTACAGTATAAGGATTTTATAAGTATAAATTTCTCAGTACAACGAAATTTAATTTAATTTTGTGTTGCTGTTCCATCATGAAAGTTTATATAGATAGTTCTTAGGATAGCCAATTTCCTATTGCAATTACGTCGTATTGAAACTTTCGTACTACCGGCGTTTTATCGTTGGTCTTTTTTCTTTCTAGAAATAGAAAGTAACACCTGAAATAAAAGTTTTTTTTTTTAAATGTGATTCAATGTAAAATGCAGATCTAAATTGATTTATTAAGATTAGAAATTAAAAATTGGTACGTAGCACGAATCTTAATACTTTGAATCATTTCCGGTTTTGTTTTCAGATTTCAAATTCAAGATCAAAATTGTAATATCGATTAAAAAATTAAAATATGAAGAAGTTGTCCGTTACGTGAATTAAAGCCTTAACATTACCGATATATCTTGCACGCTTAATCTTAAGGTTAGCTTAAATTAATTGACGTGGGAATCGATAGTTAATCAGCCGACATAATATTTTGTTTAATAACTATTTTTACCGTGTTGTTGAATGGGAATGAAGAAAGGAAGAAAAAAAAAACCTCGCAAATCATTAACGTCATAGCGGTTCCGTGATAAAAATCGGTGATAAGTAGCGTTTAGAATATTGACTTACAACTGTCATTAGTATAAGGTAACATTTCAATGTCAACCAGTCGTTAATTGACGGTTATTTCCACCCGTGGTCAAATCAAGAACAAAAATTAAAAATTACTAAAATTTTTAAAAAAGGAAATTAAAAAAAAAAAACAACGAAAAAATAGACACCCTTGAATAAAATGAGACCATGGTCGATCTTTGGGGGGCTATTGAAAGGAAGTGAATGCTACTGTGTTGCGTTGAGGGAGCTGACAGGGTGTGGCAAGAGTAATTAATATTATTTTAAATTATCGCGTGGATTTAATATTTTTTTTATTTCGTTTCATTTTTTTTTTTTATAAAATAATTTTTTTTTATCAATTGGGTCTTATTTGAAAATTGGATCAATCATTTTGATTCGCTTCAATGATTTTAGTGGTAAAGCCACATTTAATGTGACATACTGGTGTTGGCACCAAATAGAGGGTTGCAACTTTAGTTTGATTTATTTTCTACTGTTTTGCGATTTAAAAAAAATAATAATAATACAGTAATTGCATGAGTTAAAACTTCAGAATTATTTTTTTTGTCATTTATTTAAAAATAGCATGATTGTAAAAGATAAGTGTTAAAACAAATGTTAGACAATGTACTTTAGTGAAAATGGCACTAAAGTGCGTGCGTGTTAAGTTCAAAAATAATAACATCGTCTAAACAAATTCGGAATTTTAATATTATATTTTTATGCAAGAAAATAGAAAGTAATTTCCATCTTAATGGTTAATTATAAAGGCTACGGTATTTAAAAATTCATTTAGATTTTTTTTATTTATTAGTTAAATATTGAAAAGTAATAAGCCCAAATTTAATATTCTACCAAATATTTTAGCATGAAAAATTTCATTTATGAAAAATATGATTTTCTGAAATTTAATTTTTTTTATATACTGTACTCGTATTTATTGAATTAGCTAAGAAATTATTATTTTTTTTGTATAATGACACCATTTTTAAGTTTGCTAGTTTTTTTTTATTTTTTATTCGCAATTCTTGATCGTTCAGACACCCGGTATACGTACATAATTATTAATGATATCATATTTTGAGACATTCTGTCTAAGTCACAAATAGGTGTTTTCTATTTAAAAAAAAAATATACTTCGGAAACCACCCATCTTACTTTTGAACCCTTAACCTACGTTGAATTTACTGTATGAAAAATGTTAGCGCTTTTTTTAGGGTCAATGCGAAAACAAAACAACAAGATAAATACAACGTTGTTATTAATAACGGTACAACTAATCAAGATTTACATTAATTTTCATATTTTTTAAATACATGTACAGTACTAATCATAACTTTTGTCATTTCTTTCGAAATACATGTTCATGTAGAATTACGAGTATTTTTACCGGTATTCATTCCTCCCATTTATAAATTATTTGACACTGATCAAAATTTTGTTTATTAAATTATTATTCAAAATGAAGAAATTATTTTCATATTGTTAATTATTTACACTTTTAATTGATTTTGAATTTACTTCTTATAAGAGTTTCGATATTTTGATACCGGTTCTCAATTTTTTTTTTTTTAAATAATTTAATTTTAAAATAATACCGGTACTGTATTAAGGCACTACCGGTATAGCACATATTAATAACTATTAATATGATTTTTTTACTAAATAAATTAGAAACTACTCTATTTAAAACTAGTCAACTACCGACTACAGAAAAACATATTTCGCAGGGTTAAAATACTGTACTAATTGGAATAAACATTTTATTAATACATGTACCATGAATATAAAGTTAAAAAGGGATATTTTTGTACGCCTGCTGAGCGTAAATTAAACGACGTCAAGTTGTAAGGGAGTGCATTTTATTTGTTGGTTAAGAGAAGGTTAGCCAACACGTTATCAGCAGGTGATTGCTAGGTGATCTAATTCTTTTCCGTTGATACCTGAATGTTTTGTTAAAAACCGCGTGGTCACAGCCGAACGGCTTACAATTTATTGTGATACTAATCAGCACGTAGAAAGAGTTTGAACTAACCAGATCTGTCGAGACGTCAGGTATTTACAGGATTCGACTGATTAATTAACGCTTTTGATAGAGAAAAGTTATTAATTCGCGGTCAAAAGTCACGTGATTGCTCATGGTCGCCATTCAAGGTAGACCCGATTGGCACTACGCTATGACTTTAGGGAATTAACCATCACGTGTCTACTTGCAGGCTAATTATAATATTAATTACGTAGTTAAAGGGGTAGAACAGATTTTTTTTACAATTACAGTATTAATATAAATCGACTTTTAGCGACTAAAATAGATTAGTTGATAAAAATCAAACGAATTTAGACTAATTTCCACTTTTTAAATGAGCAACGTAGAGTTTTGCCGAACCTTTCATTACTATCTGTAAAATAAGAAATAAATATATTGTGAGTTTTGTTTTCCAACTTTCCCAGCAAATTAGTGTAATTATTAATGCATTTTAACAAAAATCAAATAATGTAATTTAGACACGTAGTTTAATGCTTCCCAACCTTTTTTGTTTCACGATTCACCAATCAAATAATAAACACCACTGTACCAGTGGCACTATTATATTAGCGAAACCGGGAAAGCCATTGAAAACTTGAGCATTATTTTGTTTGAAAAAATGGCAATTAATTAAAAAAAAAAAAATAAATAAAAAAAAAAAAAAAGCTTAAATTAAATAATACAGGCAAAAATTAAATTTTGAATATTATAAAAGTGCAAAAAGCATGTAAGAATGCAAAGGAACTTTTTATTTTTAGCAATAGATCTCATTTGATATGATTCGAGCAAAATGAGCTTTATTGCTAAAAATGAAAGGTAAATTTTATTTTAATCATTGGATCACGGCACCCAGTTTGGGAAGCACGGACGTACAGTATACTAATGATTGAAATTTACCAGCTGGCGGGAAACAGCTTCGCACGAGTACTCGCATTCCACAACACTGCGTTTCACTGAGCTAATCGTGACTTTCGCTTTAACTTCTTCTCCGACAAAAACTATAGGAAATAGAAATGGAAAATTTAAAATTGTAATCATGCAAATTTTGACGTGCATTACAAAACAAAAATAATCTGGTTTTCACTTTTACAGAAATACTGTACTATAGTATTATATTGTTGTAATAATAATACAGTAGTTAACAACTTGGTACTGTGCTAGTTAATTTTAAAATGCTAAAATTATTAAGAGAATGACCAAAATAAAATCAGCAATAATAAAATGAAGATGAGTTTAATGATTTATACACTTTATCAAGTAAAAATCAATCTTGTAGATTTAAATATTTGCACGTAAACCTCAATAAAAACAGCAGTACCGGTATTATTTTCTCAAAAATTTATTGAAATCGTTAATTCATCGAATAATTTTATGTAGCAAAATCAAAATTTAGCGAAAATAAAATACATTCCGGTACGTATTTTATTTTTACTTGCTTACGAACAAAATAGAATGTCTTGCAATATTTAATTAAAGTACCGGTACTTCTGATTATTAATTTCAAGGCAAAATACATGATTGTATTGGTCATTTGTATTTCTTTTTTAATTTTTCTTAAATTGAATTTGGGGTTTTGGTTTAAAAGTAACATTGCTATTAGGGTCACTGTATTAAGGTTTTTGGTTTAAATCGTGAAAGTTGCTGCATGAACTGTAAGATATCAATATAATGTTTATGTATGACTCCCCATAGAGTTTTGAAGCACACCGTGTATCCTGTTGTATGTCGTATTGAACTAATTTTTGATCACAAACCAATCTGTTTTTTTTTAATAAAAACATTAAAAAAAAGTGCAAGGTCAGGTTAAATTCGGAATGTGTAAACTAAGGGTTGGTACAGCCCGGTAGAAATAATTTCACAACTTGAAAGCTGATGTATAATGCAGTGCATTATCATACTGTTTTAATAATTAAAACATTTTGTCACGTTTTTTTTTTTAAATTAACATAATGGGGGGGTAAAGGTACTGCTACATATTTAAAAAATATTAATAGATTAACAGTTTTAATAATACATGTACATTAAGCTGTTCGATATTAACACAATACAATATACAGTAGATACGCCCTTGATAAAAATTTATGATTTTTTTTTCCTACGTGAAAGCGTTTTTTTTTTTTACAGGCAGGTTAAATTATTGAGAAGAGTTACCTTGACAATTTCAATTTATAGTGTTCAATGCAAGTTTTTTCTAATAAAAAGAATTTGTGTACAATGTACCCTGTTTCACTTTATCCAAGCCCTAAAGTGACCAAATGGAATTTTTGGCAAATTTCCACCCCATAGAAAGCTTAAATTTTCATTTATTAAAAAAGGGGGGTAACCACTCAGAATGCGAGGACTTCCTCCTTGGCTCTCCGAAGAGAGCTAGGAACGGTCATCAATGGTTAAAGGTGCGCACCTTTGAGGCGGCTCCTCAACCGGCTTCACGCTCAGAAGCCCTCGCTTCCACTCATCATCGTGGTTACAAGTCAAACCTTTTTAGGGGTTTGTTCTACGAAATGGACTATAGGAAAGATCCTGTTAAGTATAGTCTTAACTTTCCCATCGCACCACTACTACTACCTCACTCTCAGACATCGATCATCCATCTTCGGTACATTTCAGTATAAAAAGTTGAATTTTAACAAAAACATTAAGGTTAATACACAATAAGTTAAAAAATGTGTATGTGAACAGAATTTCAATATTTATCCGACAAACTTTTTAAATTGTAGATGTATATTTTAATTATAAATATAGATTTTGTTAATAGTTTAAGGAAATACTTTGCTCGTCGGTGTCGCAACACCTCTCAGCTGATCATGCGCGCCGTTGGCTGAACACGACGTGGTCGCTTCATTAACAAAATAAAAACTCTGCCCTCTAGTTGCAAACGATAGAAATGGAAGTTGAGAAAATTTAAAATACAGTGCATGTACTAAACTGATTGTTAAGTTACCGGTATTTACTTGAGAGAGAAGCTATGCTCTAGCCAAGTTGGTTTTATATAATATTTTGGGTTCTACACGTTCTCCCCAAGGGGATTTAAAGAAATAGAAATAAATAAAAGCTTACGTGGGGATGTGAATTCCATAGATTGGCTAATCAGCACAGTTCCAGGTCCAGGTAATTTTGTGGCAATTACACCAGAAACTATGCTATTTAATTACAGTAATAACAGCGTAATTAATGCAATTAGTCATGTGTTTTAGTCTTATTTACAATATTATTAAGTTACCCATTGAGAAGGGCGCCGTGTACAATGCAACGACCGAATCGAGTTTTACTCGCAGCTTCCGCGTCCAAATGTATTGGGTTTGAATCACCAGATACTTTAGCAAAAGAAAGTACGTCTTCAGCTGTGATTACTCGGTTCACTTCGACACTGTCGCCGGTTGTTAAATTTACTTTGGCTAAATATTGATAACCTTGTTGACACCGCTGGATCAGTCGGTAACGCATTGGCTGTAGGCGAGCAAGAACTGCCATCTTTTTTTTTTTTTTAAGAAAAAGAAATTACGACTGATTAAGTTAATCAATTTGACCGGCGTTGAGTAGGCTACTGTATAATAAGTATCGTACGAACAAAAATAAGTGATAAAATGTAGTTAAAAAAATTACTTTGAAATTTGCGCTGTAGAAAACGTTGCGTTAATTTTGCGGGAAATGGAAATTGTGGCAAGATTTATGAAAAGAATTATTAAATCTATTTAAATAAGGCGCAACATTTAAACCGAATAATAAGACACAATGTAATACTCCAAGTATTAAAATAAGAAAAACGTTTATTTTTTAAAAAGTCAAAATATTATTAAATTATTAAGCGTATTAATTATATACGGTATGAAAAGAAAAGGTTTTTAAAAAGCATATTTAAAGACAATAAAAATACTAACATTATTATGTAAATTACTGTACTATAAAAGCGAATACATGTTTTAATTGATTATCTTAGCTCGGTATTAAAAAAAACGTAATGCATTAATAAATAATTATCCGGCGGCGGGAGTGGAAGCAGTCGTTGAGGGTGCAGTAGTAGCTGCGCCAGTTGTTTGTCCTGCAACTGTAGTGGCTGTTGTTGCAGTTCCAGTTCCAGTGGTTGCGGTTCCTGCCGTTGTACTCGAGGTTGAGCCTATATTTGTAGTGCCGGTAGAAGTAGAACCAGTGCCTGGTGTTGCCGTTGTTCCAGTGAAAGGCGTTGTTGTGAAATTGTTTGTAGTCGCGGTTAAACCAGTTACCGTGCTAGAAGAAAGCGTGGTGCTTCCAGTAAAAGCTACCGTTGTTACTGTGCCAACACTAGGAACAACAGGAAACGGCGGTGCAGATTGATTTTGGCAACAGAATACACCATCCATTCCTGGGCAGCAGAATTGATTTAAAGGTGTGCAAGTGGTCTGCAATTGGCAACTGGACACTGGGACGCTCGATGCACTACAAGATTTAAAAATGGGACACTCTGAAATTAAGAACAATAATTTTAATCAAATTCCGTTATGGTTTATGGCAAAGTTATTAAAAAATGAGTAACTTTGAAGACAATATTTTAAAGAACCATAAAATATTTTATACAAAGTTAAAATACCGTAATTCTTTAAAATAAAAATAAAAAAATGTAAACGAAAAATGTGAAGTTGTGCTAATACGAGCTCGTGCTCGTAATTAAAATTTTACTACATAAATAATTTTATGGAAACAAAGTAATAATCACGGTATAATAATTATATTGTACGAATATAAATAAATTACTATTGATTTTTTAAAGTGGTATTTTATCTAGATTTTAATGTTAAAAAGTTTTTACTAATCGACAAGACTGCAGAACGCGGATTTTTAGCTATTTTCTTTATAAATACATACAGCATACTAGTAACAATTAAGTGCAATTTACCTGGGCTACTAGGTCCCAATAAATTCCATGGATAGGCTTGTCTTCGATCTCTTGTTACGTAAGAATTTGTAGAATCTAATCTCGAGTAAAAAATGACGATTGTACCGCTAAAAATAAGTCCAATAAAAAGAAAACCGGCAATTCTCCCAATCTTTTTATTGCTACCCATAGTAAAAAATTCAAACGGTTTCAAAGGAAGTTTTAATATGGTTCAATTCTTGGTGGAGTGGATGTATAATACGATTTTTATAAAACTTCAACAAATTTGATGACACTTTTGTTAAGCAAATACCCACGAAACATATTTACAAATACGCCACCTGTGCCATTTGACGCTTTTATTTTTTGCTTCCGATTTTCGCTATTATAACGCTTAATAATACACTTTTATTCATTATGCATAGTAGTCTAGTACGTTCAGCATTTATAACCCATGAGGTAATTTTTGATGATTAATTTAGTCCATAGTTCGGAAAATAGCTTCTAATAACCACCTGTGTTTATTTTCTGAAGATAACGTATATGAATATACTACCGGCACTGAATAGTTCTCGTTAATTACCGTTATGGCCCAATTTAATTGATGTCCGTTTAATTAAGGTGATTGAACTTTGAACACATGTACATTATTAGGACTAATACAATTACCGTAATGCCTAGGGCCTGCATTTTTGAAGGGCCCGGTTTTGGCCCAAAAAAAAAATTACTTTTTATAGAATTTCCAAGAAATAGAAATAAGCTCTAGCAAATAAAAAAGGAATATGGCAAAAGAAATTTATTAATTGAGGGTGGAGTGAGCCTTAAATTTATTTTTGGCTTCCGGGCGTCATATTTCATAGGCTTTTATTTTGGTCTTTTTTTGTATTTTTAAAGTACCAGATACAGTATTAGTTGCAAACTAAAACTAATAAGTAGCGTAATTTAGGAGTGATTAATAATGTTTTTCAACGGGACCTGACGTAATTAATATTTTATAGTTAAGATAAATAGTGGCCAACCAGTTTTTAACTCTGCCCTACGCAGCAATTACTGTAATAATTACGATTTTAGTGAATAATATTCAATTTTTTAATTTCAATATTCAAGATAGAGAAAGTGATTCATTTACAATATGATTATTAGCAATTAACTTACAAGTACAGTATTTAAAAATATATGCAAGTGAGAATTATTCATGGCAAACCCCATTATTTTTATGATTTTTTTTATGTGCTTATTTTATATATCAAGTTACTGTATTTAAGAAAATGACAGTCCCCTAAAAAAAATATATTGAATTTAAATGCAGTACTCAACACACATAATAAATATAAAAGCGAGCTATCATATTTTTTTTTTTTTTTTAAAAAAAGTAACAAAAGTAACGAATTTCTATTATGAATATATTTATTTTTGAAACTATCAAAATTATTGAAACATAAATTAACCTCGATCGCCTAAAAAAAAATAATAACGTTTTGTAAATTAATGTAATATATAATTATTTTACAGTATTTGTAGCTTAGCGACGACCGTAAATTCGCTTATCAACATTTGAATAACAATCCTAATTAACCTAGGCAACTTAAATAGAAAATATACCAACTCAAAATATAAACTGAATAGATATTTATAATGAGGACTCACTGTCACGATGTAATATTCTCGTTTTTATCATCTCCACCATTTTCACGTTGGGTGTTATTCACTTGTCCATGATTATTACTTATCTCCAATAATTCGCGAAGTCCCTTATTTTCGGTCATCAGTCGTGTGATTTGTTCTTGTTCCACCGCAACCGCATCGTTATCCATGGCTACAGCTTTAGCCATGATAGCAGCCATTTCATAAATTTTTTCAGTTTGCTTCTGTAAAATAATATCCTAATTACCGGTAAATCAAATTAATTAATTCATCATTAAATCGATTAGTGCAATAAAATATTAAAACAATTAAGACATTAAATTAATTAAGAATTGTACTTGAGATTGGTCAGATTTAGCACAGTGACAACCCGACTTTTCCGTGGCTAGTAATTGCATTACGTGTTCCCTGTATTTTGACATGATGAGCTCAAGAGCAGATTGGTATTCTTCCAATAAGCCACGAATTTCTTTATTTTCCTGCTGCAAATCACGAATGTGTCGGTTTTCTTGCTGGATTCCTAAAACCAAAGCGGAACGAGGACCTTGCCTAGCCACTTCATTCAACTCATAAACGTCTTCGTTATACTATTTCAAAAATGTACCTGTTTAAATTTTTTTATTTACTTCTTTTATGCCGTTGAACTATTTACCCGTTTCATAGAATCCATTTTGTTGTTGAGTAGCTGCACGCGAGATATTAATTCATCAGCAGAGTGATCGTGTTCTCGCATTCGCGTAACTAAACGTTTAGCATCGTTTACAATTTGCTCCACAGTGATTGACATAGTGAGAGACGAACAGGGCATATCGATCACTATCCACAGCTTTAAATAGTATCTGTAAAATAATTACATGTTAATACGCTTAAACATACTTAAAAACGCATTAAAATATACCTGAATAAAGTGTTTCGAGCAATTACATATAGCCAATATCCATTAAATTCAAAGCCAACTAACGAAAAATCCAAAATTTTTTAGACCAAAAATGTTAGCAGACGATAATGACGTTGAAATATTTCGGTCAGCTGGGCTTAGCCGATCGCATTGATCCGCTCAATAAAACAACGCTATAAAATGCGATAAAATGATCGGATATTGTGAGCTAGGTTAGTGTTTTTAATTTCTACAAAACCTATAATATTATAATAAACACGGGATAAGTGCATTTAAAGACAAATAAATATGTAAATATTTAATAAGGACACACTATTTAAATAAAAATGATTACCGTATTTTAAACAATTATTTAACCAAAAGAAAAGCTATCGTGAACCGTAAACCCAGATCATGAACGGCAATTCATAGGAATTATGTACATCTTAAATGGTGTTGCCCATGTGTGAAGTGGATCATTTAATTTTATAAAGCAATTTATTTTTTGGAACCAAAATTATTGTAAGCAATACCCAATTTTAGACTTTATAAATTGAAAATGGTTTGCAGTCTATGTGGGAGAAGTTCTTATTTATTGTGGCGAAATTATGCTACCGGTAGCTGGAAGAAATTATCCGGTAGCAGTATTCGATTGCCTCAAATATTTAAAAATTCTTTTAGCAAAACAACGGTGATTTATAACATTAATGATCCGTTTAGAAAAGAGGTACATTAGCCAATATTTAATATTTGAAAATTATATAACTTTTTGTAAAATCATAAAGAATACAGTGGATTTGTCAACTTTCCCAGCTGATTGCATTCGCAATTTTAGCATAGTGGCTCACATTGATCACGGAAAAAGCACTTTAGCCGATCGAATATTAGAGACCACAGGTGTGTATTTGTAGTAATAAAGACGTGTACTATTCAGTTGGTTAATTTTAATAAAGGTTGATGTACAATTAAATGTAGGGGCTATACCGGCTAATGTTGGAAATAAGCAAGTTTTAGATAAGCTTCAGGTAGAACGCGAAAGAGGAATTACAGTGAAAGCTCAAACTGCTTCAATATTTTACAAATATAAGGACAAGACTTATTTACTTAATTTAATCGATACACCTGTATGTGATTTACAATACTTTATATTAATTAACAAAGTGACCAATTTACGTTTCTTTCCTCTGATTTTATTAAAGGGACATGTAGATTTTAGTTACGAAGTTTTTAGGTCTCTATCAGCTTGTCAGGGCGTAATTTTACTCGTTGATGCCAATCAGGTACATTTAAAATTTAATTAGAAATTAAAAACATGTTAAATTAATTTAGTATAGGGAGTTCAAGCTCAGACTGTAGCCAATTTTTATCTGGCCTTTGCTGCAAATTTAATTATTATACCCGTTTTGAATAAAATTGATTTGAAGAATGCTAAGCCAGAAATAGTATCAAAGCAAATTGAATCTGCTTTTGAATTGCCTTGTGATAGCATACTTAAGGTATACAAAATTTTGTACAATATATCCAATTTATAAATACATGTACATGATTGTATTAATTTAAATTTTTCTATAATGTGATTACATTTCTCTTTTAGGTTTCTGCTAAATTGGGAACCGGAGTAGAGGATTTATTAAAGGCAGTAATTGAAAGAATACCGCCGTATGTTAATACCATTGTCTTGAACTTGCAGAAAATATTGATAACGTTATAAATTGATTTGTTAAGACCGACCGTTGAGATTTCTAAACCTTTAAGATGCCTCGTTTTCGATTCATGGTTTGATAAATTTAAAGGTGGTATTTTACATATAGCGATAAAAGATGGCAAGTTGAAAGTTGGCGATGACATCAAATCTTGTCACACGCAAAAGATTTATAGAGTGAAAGAAGTGGGAATATTATGCCCTGAAGTGAATGTTACGGATGAATTGTAATGTTTCTTTAATTTGATTAGTTTTTCAATTCTAATATTTTGCAAACTGTTTTATGTGGAAGCAGATTTGCTGGACAAGTCGGTTACATCACTGCTGATATTCGGAACCTTAAGGAAATACAAATTGGAGATACTTTTGGATTGAAAACGCATGACGTCGAACCAGTTGGGATTTTTAAACCAGCCAAACCAATGGTTTTTGCTGGCATTTATCCGTTGGATCAAACACAGTTGCTAAATTTAAGAGTGGCCATTGAAAAGTTAACTTTAAACGATTCTAGCGTTGCTGTTTCCGTAGAAAATAGGTTTATAATATATATATTTTGTTTTGGAGAAAATAATTATTTTCTAATAATGTGTTTTTGTTCAGTCCGGCTCTGGGTCAAGGGTGGCGCCTAGGTTTTCTTGGATTACTGCATATGGAAGTTTTTAATCAAAGATTATCTCAAGAATACGACACTGAAGTTATTGTTACTGTTCCCAGTGTTCCATACAAAGGTATTAACAGTTAGCTGTTATGTAGGCCTATGGCCTATAGGCGAAAGAAATATTATTATTGTCCCAAATAAATAATTTATAATAAATTAAATCATATTTTTTATTTAGCTGCTATAAAAGGTGAAAAAAATATTAAACTTTATGGTGCGGAACTATTGGTAAACAATCCGCTGCATTTTCCTAATAAAACAGTAGCTTCACACTATAGTGAACCAATGGTACTAGGCACCATAATAACACCTCAAATTTATTATGGGAAGATTGTTGCTCTTTGTATGGTAACTTAATGTAAATTTGATGTTCAATATTTTTTTTATAATTATTGAATTTAGGAACGACGTGGTGTTCAAACCGACTCCAAAAATATGGATGAAACAACATTAATTATGCAATTTAAACTCCCCTTAAGCGAAGTTATTGTTGATTTTTTTGACGAATTAAAAACAATTACTTCGGGTTATGCAAGTTTTGATTATGAAGAATGTGGGTACGAAATAGCAGATTTAGGAAAGGTAAATTTTCTTTTTATTATTTTATTTCATTATTTTATTTTATCTTCTTATCTTATTGAAGTTAACCATATTACTAAATGGGAAAGAAGTAGAAGAATTTACAACCATTGTGCCGGTTGCACGAGCGAGAAAAGTAGGATCTCATTTAGCTCTACGATTAAAGGAAACCTTACCACAGCAACAATTCCAAGTCGCCATACAGGCAGTATTTGACACACAAATAATTGCAAGGGAAACATTGAAAGCTTTTCGTAAAGACGTAGCAGCTAAATTGGTTAGCGAATACTATTGATTACTAAAGTTAATTAATAAAACTAATTGCTTCAATTTAATTTTAGTATGGTGGAGATATAACTAGACGAATGAAACTTTTGAATCGGCAAAATGAAGGAAAGAAAAGGTTAAGAATGGTGGGTAATATAGAGCTACCTAGAGATACGTTTTTAAAAATTTTACGAAAAACTTAAAAAATGTATATTTTAATAAACAATGTCAGTGTTTTATATTCAGATATCATCTATTGCTAATTTCGTTTTTTAAATACACATATCACAGCAGGTAATATACCAAGTTTAATCTGGTTATTTGAGATATGTTTCCACCATGAATTTGTTGAAACATTTAAAGTACTGCTTTCTCCGCATTCTTCTTTAATAGCTAATTGAGTCTTTGAAAATAATGCCTTAACGTGCTCCATCAAGAATTCACTGAGCTGTTGACTAATCAGCATGACGATTGTACCATTCTTTTTGCAGATTCTATTTGACATACAAGAATAGTCAGTAAGAGCGAGTAACAGTACAATAATTACATAACTTTCCATATGCAATACCTATTCATTTCTTTTAAAGCTTTAGGTAAAAGGATTTTGACTTCATTTAAAGTTCCATATTGTAATCCAAAAGGATAGTCACACAACACCGCATCAATTGATTCCGTTCTTAAAGGTAAAGCTAAAATTCATTATCATTTAATAGTTTCAAATTACTTCAAAAAATATTTGCAAAGACTTTACTTTCGACGGAACAATTTATTAATTGAACATAATCAGTAACTTTTGCGCGAGTAATATTATTCACGGCCGTTTTCAATTGTTCGCTACAAATATCAAAACCATACACTAAACCCACCTAAACATTACATTAGAAAAGAGTAATTTAATTTTATAGAAAAATAACTTACAGGCCAGCACTTTAATAATTCAACTAATATTGTTCCAGAGCCACACATAGGATCACAAACAATATATCCAGGCTAAAAAACAAAATTTTTATTTTAATAACAACACATTAATTAAAAAATTATCGAAATACAGTACTTTTAGATCGGCAGAGTAGGCCATAGCCCAACAAACGGTTGTTCTAAGAGATATGTTATGCAAATATGGCCTTTTAGATAATGGCAACTTTGTTAATGGAAATCCTATTAGTAAACAGTCATCATTCCAATGAACATAAATCTGTACAAGTTATATTATTAGACAAATTTATTTAACCAGCTTAAATATTTAATAACTTCAAGTTCAGCTTCTTTTAATTCTGTTTTCCATGATAAAATTTCTTCAATTTTTTTCCCCAGCTTGAATGCAAAACTCTATATACAAAATATTTTAAAATTAGTTTAAAACTTTAAAATTTAGCGATAACTTACTGATGAATTGCGAAACCTCGATGATACACCTGTAGATTTCAAATTAATTCTGAATGTCACTTGATCATCTGAAGTTTTTAATTTTTTGGGGGGAGGTGGTATTAATTCGGAAGAAGGCGGAATTGCGACACTCCGTCGTAGTTTCTGCCATTGTTCGATTAAATTTTTCCAATCGTTCATACCATTAAAAAGAAGGTCTATTGAACACCTGAATGGTTTTTCTCCTTTAAACGCGTTAAGAAAAATTCTTTCGGCTGATTTAATACCAAAAAGTGGTTCCACGTCAAATAAATGTTTTTTGTTTTCAAAATTAAAAAATACTTTGCCATCAGTAGCTTCAATACTGTTAATTCCAATTATATTGTGCAACTCCTTTACCACAAAATAATCCATTCCTCGACCACAAGTAACAAAAAACGACATCATGTTGTTTAATACATGTAGGCCTACCGGCTTTATGAAAAACAAGAAAGTCACTTATTTTGGGTTGTCGTTAAAAATTTTAAAAACACAAATTACAGGCTAGCTTACCTATAATATAAGGGAAATATATTGTTATAATTGTAGAAGATTTCGCGATGTTTTAGCATAGTTTTAGTAGTCAAAATGCAGTAAATCTAGAGTAAGTAAAGCACTGTTATCCAATCAGTTGATTGAGAACACCTTTTTTAAATTCAATGCAAATCTACAAAATAGTTTAATATACCTTACTTATAATTATATAATTCATGCAGAGATGGACAAATGTTTTGCTTTGGAGATTAAACAAAACCTTAATAATAATTGTTGTAAGTGGCACTCCTGAAACCAAAGATAGTCGACGATCTTGCCTAACTTTAACTTTAAATTTCTCGGTTTTTTTAATTTACGATAGTTGACCGCAAAGTCAATAGAGGACGCTTCTTGTAGAGTAACAGAGCCATCTTTTGGCAAGTAAATTGGCGATTTCACGAAGTTCACGACTTGGAGGCAAAATACGACTGACAGCAAAATGTACGTTTTGTGATTTTGAAAAATTATTCTAATGTTTTGAGTTATAATTTTATGTTTAGGAGTAGCATATTTTCTCTACAAGATGGTAAACCTGTATCCGATATCTGTCATACTTACACAGAAGAAATCCGTAATTCTAAAATACCTATAATAATAGACAATGGTGAGGATGATCGTCATTAATTGGTTGTAATCTTAAAAGTTTTTAGAATAATATTAATGTCAATATTTTGGAAAAATGTATAGGCTCGTATAAATGTCGAGTTGGTTGGGCTTCAGATGAATCACCAAGATTAATTTTCAGAAATGTGTTGGCTAAGCAGCGAGGAAAAAAGGTTAATAAAATTCAGAAGTACTCGTACATGTACAGTATTTTATAACCACAGTAGTATTTACGGTAGTTTAAAATTGTTCTAGGATTATGAAACTCAAATTGGAAATGATATAAGCAATATTGAAGTTGTAAGATGGCTGTTGAAAACTCAGTTTGATAAGGATGTTATTACAAGATGTGACATTCAAGTATTTAATAGACTATAACTACAGTATATTATATAGAAATAATGACAAGATTAAATTTTATAACGATGATTTTAGGAACAAGTGTTTGATTATATATTTGCGCATTTGGGAATTGATACTGAAGGATGTGTTGATCATCCAATTGTTATAACGGAAGCATTGTGTAATCCAATATATTCCAGACAACGCAAGTTACTTTTTATTTTCTACTTTAAGCACATGTATTTATTTGTGATTTATGTAGTCATGTGTGAGTTGCTGTTTGAAGGATATCATATTCCAGGAATTGCTTATGGTGTGGACTCAGTTTTTAACTTTCAACGCGATTTACCTATCTCAAATAAATCAGGAATTATTATATCTTGTGGCTATCAAGTGACTCAATTGATTCCAGTTTTGCATGGAAAGCCCAATTATAAGAACTGCAGACGAATAAATGTTGGCGGGAATCATTTAATAAATTTTTTTCATCGACTGTTACAATTGAAATATCCAGCTCACTTTTCTGCGCTTACTCTCAGTCGAGTAGAGGTAATTAAATATTATTTACGGTTTAAAGTGTTTCTTTAAAATAATAGTTTTAATGTTTTATAAAAGAGTTTAGTACATGAACATACGTATTTTGCCGAAGATTATGAAGAGCATCTATCACGTTGGGTTGAATTAGATTATTACGAAAGCAACATACATAAGTTGCAGCTTCCTTATACACCGGTATATCTTAAATTTTAATATTATATTATTAAGAAATCAATAAAGTTGCTTATATTTTTAGGTTGTTGCTAATACAGTGTCTGCAGAAGCACAAAAAGAAAGAAAACAACAGCAGATTAAGCGATTACAAGAGATGAATGCAAAGCGACGCGATGAAAAGGTTTTATTTATTTTTAAACTTACCGGTATGTATTGTTACTCAATAAAAAACATTATGAAAATTAGCTAGCAATTGACGAAGAAAAACTGCAACAGCTTTTAAGCGTTCGGGAATTATTAGATGACGATGATGAAGACCCGTTTTATGTTAGCAATAATATGTTTGATTTATTTTGCGAATGAGCAGAATTCTATAATATTTAATTTTTTTAGTTAGCTTTAGAAGAATTGGAATTTGATTCGGTTAGAGAATTAGAAGACTCAATTATAAAGCTGAGAATGGCAATTCAAAAAGTGAAAGAAAAAATAATGTCCGAAGGAAAATCGGAAGAAATTGTTCCGGTGATTTTTAATTATTAAAATGAAATTTTAAACAACGTTTCATTTCAGTGTTTATATTATTATGGATATCTATCATGTCTATTTTCAGGAAATTAAAACTAAAAAATCTGAAGAATTTGCCCTTAAATCACCTGGTGATATGGAATCATGGTTGATATTCATTCGTCAAAGACGACAGGTGTTTTTATTTAGAAGCAGTTTATTTAATTTGTAACAGCAATTATTTTTGCGATTAGGAATTATTAGAAGGAAGACTTCAAAGAAAGCAACGCCGGTCAGATATGGCTAAAAGGAGAACATACGCGTCACAAGAACGAATGAAAATTATTTCACAATTAGCTGCAGAAAGTAGCATTTTTAGGCAATGTGAATAAACCAAAATTAAAATAATAATTTAAATTAATTTTATAGAAAAAAAAGAGGATAACTTTGGGGCTAATGATGATGATTGGCAAGTTTACAAAACAATTGTAATTTTTTTAATCAACGATTACCGTCATAAATTAAATGAAATTCTAATTTGTTAAACTATGTTAGAATATTGAAGGTGGTGATACGGATTCTGAAGAAGAGCAAGAAAAATTAAACGAACTTGAAGACATTCTGCGTGAGCACGATCCAATTTTTATCAAGTAAATAAATATTTATAAAACTTATTTGCTTGAAATTTAAATTGTTAAATCAAACTAATTTTAGGGAATGTGAAGATGCTAGAAATGTCCCATTTGACATTGCGGAATACTATCAAGTTCACATAGGTGTAGAAAGAGCACGGGTTCCAGAATTATTTTTTCAACCATCAATTATGGGAATAGATCAAGCTGGAATTGGCGAAACTTTGGAATTTATTTTATCAAAATATTCTCCTGAAGAACAAAATTTACTCGTTCAAGTATTATAGAACAAACTTATTCGTAGTTTTATGAAAATATGTAAATGTTGTAAATTTTAATTTTTGCTATAGAATGTGTTTCTTACTGGCGGCTGCGCCTCTATACCAGGTTTTAAAAATCGTCTGGA
Source organism: Polydesmus complanatus (assembly GCA_034692225.1). Lineage (NCBI taxonomy): Eukaryota > Metazoa > Arthropoda > Diplopoda > Polydesmida > Polydesmidae > Polydesmus > Polydesmus complanatus. The sequence goes on from JAQGAZ010000140.1 coordinate 40,760, forward strand.
GAAAATTCTTTTATCTATTCGGCCATTTCAATCAACATTTGTAGTAAATTTATCAGGTAAATTATTTATCTCAAACACGAAATTTTAATTTTGTTTTGAGATATTTTTATCAGCATTTATTTACATTTTCAATTCATTATTATTAAGTTTGAAGTTATCTAAAATGGAAAAATACTAACATTTCTTAATTTATTTTGTTTACAAGACTAATTTATTTATTTTAATAGAAGACCCTGTATTGGGACCTTGGAAAGGAGCAAAATATTGGGCCACATCTTGTGATGAAATTAATTCGTGCTTGTTAACCAGAGAAGACTTTTTTGAACACGGTTGCGAACGTTTAAAAGAACATTCTCGATCGAACTTTTATTATCCAACACCGCCGCCATTGCCGCCGAAAGTTATTGTAGATAAGTAATAAATTTTTTTTTAACTTTTTTTATCTTAAGTTTATTGATTTTTCATATTCAAGGTGCAAATTGATATTGTACGTATAACTCTTTGCACTTTGACCCATTAGATATCAGTTTACCGTATCAAATGTTATCGAGCAGTTAATGCGCGCCTATTTGTTTTCTTATTTCTTCAATAATTTCTGCGATAATAATTGATTCTTTCAAAGGCATACTCGAACTTTCAGTTAATCCTAGGTTAAAATATTTAACAGTAAAGATATAATTATTTCGAACTTAAGTAGGTTACACTTGCCTTCCAATAGACAGCGTCGCACTTCAATTGCCTCGTACATTAGACCTTCACTATTTTCAAAGTTTACTGGTTTACTAAATTTTGGTAATTTTGAATGAAATTCAGTTTTATCAGGCAATATTAATGTTTCAGAACACCAAAATGGTTCTTTCAGCTAAATATAAAATAATACAATAACTTTTAAATTATATTACCCGTATATAAATTTAATATTATTTGTAGTTACCACGACGGTTCCTTTCGTTCCACTAATAGATACACTGTTTGTCAAACTGGCTTTAATGGTGTAATTTAAACAAGCAATTCCACCATCGTCATATTTAAACGCCATTGCACCACATACATCGACACCTAAAATTAGTGACATTATTATTTTTAAAGCGATCTGTTTATTAATTTGATACATTAAAATTGTATTAAAATGTTTTAGAGATTTAATTTTACCGTCTTTTGTGGTGTCTCCCACTGCCTTGATTTGATTTGGCTTTTTTCCACCAAATGCTAAAAGAGCTAATTGAATAGCATAAATCCCGATATCATAAGCTGCCCCTCCTCCTAAATCTTTCTGTGTTACCCGTGGAACATGCAATAGACTTTTACCAAATGTTGCGGTAACGTGGACGACTTTTCCCAAAGTTCCATCAGATATTATTTCTTTTAATTTTTGATAAACTGGAAAACATCGACTCCAAATCGCCTTCGATAATTTGATTTTAATATTGTACTATACTAGTTATTTGTTAGATTAGTTATAGTACCTCCATTAGAAACAGCTTGTTTTTTCGGGCCAATAGTACCAAATCCTTGGTATTGGCAGAGCTAAGACACATTGATTTTTCACACAGAATATGTTTGCCACTGTTCAACAATAATTTAGCTATTTCATGATGAGTAGTATTTATAGTTGCAATATATACGATTTCTATCGAGAAAAATATAATAGAAGTAGTGATGAATTTCTATTAAAATGAAAATTTTTTCTATTTAATGTCTAACCAACGTTAGGGTTTTTGGCTAATTCGTGATATCCCTCGTAAAATGATTGAATATCCCATTTTTGTGCAAATTCTTTGGCATCTTTTAAATGCCTCGATGCCACTGCAACAACCTAAAGACAATTTTTATAATTACGGCATTACTTAATTATTCAGTTGTGAGAAAAGCGCTGTATTTGTCGTAAAAGGCAATATTTTATTTTAAATACTTTTGGATTATACAAAACTATAAATTTTGGTTTAAAAATAATTTTAAAAGTAGTTTTATTTAGATACCCGATGGGGCCTATGTAAATACATGTACAGTAGTTTCATTTTATCTGAAATGTAATGTGGAAATTAAAATAATTTCTTTTTAGTCTTTGGAAATTTATTAGTTTCAATAAGTATGTACGGTTAATTACAATTTAAAAGGATTTTCATATAGAAAAACACTATTTTTTTGCTTTCCTTTTATCTGAAACTTTTGTTTTAAATATAACTTTTTTTTACTATTAAAAATTTCCATAGTACATTAACAGTAGTTTTTGTTACAAAAATATAATAAATTCAGAATTAGATTGTAATATTTAATAGTCTAATGTTTCAAAAGATTTTACCTCATGTTGTTCTGGTCCCAAGTATTTTAAAGCGGCCACAAAATCGCTACAAATAAGTCCTGACCCTGCAACTCCCCAACGAACAGTCATATTTTGAAACTACCGGGTATTAAAAGCTCAGGAATTTGTATTACAGGTATTATAGAAGTTGGGAAAAGAGAAATTCTAATCTTTTCAAAAACTGGATTATAATGCAGTACTGTATTCATTTTTATATAAAAATATATTATACGAATTAGCTTTGACATATGAACTTTGATAACACTGGTCAAGGTTAACAGAACTCGAATTGCATCCAAGAAACACATCTTAGTTGACATTACATGTACATTGAACTAATAATTATTATAAGATTAATACAATAATTGCAATGTACGATAATAAGTAATGCAGTATAGGGGCCCCAATAATGGTTAATCAGACAATGGCCGAAGTGAATCAAATGAGACTTGTAGCAGTATACCTATAAGAAAATTTAACTTAAAGATATATAAAGTGCATAAAGCAGTTCTTCCAGGTTGACTTTTTAATGGGCATAACAAATATTATTATGTCAGTAATAAATATTTAATTAGGGTTGTACCTTTGTAGTGAAAACGAGCCGTAGTGTAAATTTACCGCAATTAAATGATTTTAGTGATCAAGGACAATTTGATATGCTGTTATTTATTAGATTTTTTTATTAACTTTACTTGACAAATTTTAATTTTTTGTTTTAACATTTTTTTTATTTACTTCGCGATAAGTATTGAACACCATTGTAAATGATTATAATCTTTAATTCTATCCAAAACGATAAAAACTATTATGTACCGGTATTGAATTTCGATTTGAAAAGTTAGATAGCTATCTGCCATAACTATACGATCATATCAAATGTAATAATTGAATGACGTGGTTAGTAAGCACCAATTTGCTTCCTTATTTCTTCTATGATTTCGGCGATCATAATTGATTCTTCTAATGGCACACTTGGACTTTCTGTTAATCCTATATTAAAAAAAAAATTATTTAGTATTAAAATTAAATTGATAACTTAAGTTCGCCTACGCTTTACCTTCCGATAGGCAACGTCGCACTTCAGTTGCTTCATATATCAGGCCTTCGCTATTTCCAAAATTTACTGGTTTGCTGAATTTTGGCACTTTTGATTGGAAGTCAGTTTTATCAGGCAGTATTAAGGTTTCGGAAGCCCAAAAGGGTTCTTTCAACTAGATAAAATTTATATAAAACGATAAATTGATAGCAAACTTTATACGTAATATTTTTATTACTTCGACAGTTCCTTTCGTTCCACTAACAGATGCGCTGTTTGTCAAATTAGCCTTGGTTGTATAATTTAAACAAGCAAATCCACCATCTTCATATCCGAACAGAATCCCTCCGCATAAATCGACTCCTAAATTTAGCAAGCAAACTTTTAATAAGGCAAGTTTCTTGTTGAATCTCTAATTTCGCGTTTAAAAAATATTTAACCGTCTTTTGTAATGTCTCCGACTGCTTTAATCTGAGTTGGTTTTTTCCCATCAAATGCAAAAAGAGCTAATTGAATAGCATATATTCCGATATCATAAGATCCCCCTCCTCCTAACTCCTTCTGCGTTACTCGTGGAACGTGCAATAAGCTAACTCCAAAGTTTGCATTAACTTGGACAACTTTTCCCAAAGTTCCATCAGTTATCATTTCCTTTAACTTCTTATAAACTGGAAAATATCGGCTCCAAATAGCCTATAATAGTTTGGTTATATTATTTTTATTCAATAACGAAATTCTTTTTTTCTGTTAGTTACATGTGACTTACGGTCACTTACCTCCATTAGAAACAACTTCTTCTTTCGAGCCAATTGTACCAAATCTTTGGTATCGGCAGAGCTAAGACACATTGATTTTTCGCACAAAACATGTTTTCCACTATTTAGCATCAATTTAGCTATTTCATAATGAGTTGACGTAATTGTACCTATGTACACGATTTCTGTCGATAAAAACGTAATCAGCGAGAGAAGTTTACATGTATAGTGAAGTACTGTAGTTTACTAACCAACGTTAGGGTCATTGGCTAATGCTTGATATCCCTCGTAACATGTTTGAATATCCCATTCTTTTCCAAATTTTTGTGCGCCTTTCAATTGTCTCGATGCAATTGCAACAAGCTAAATGCCAGCAAGTAAAAGTATAGTATTAATTAAATTCAGTTTAACAACAAAAGTATCAACAACAAAATAAGAATTTCAAGAAAATAAATTGTAAAATTTTAAAAGATCGCTAAACTGTTTTTTTGCAACTTAATAATTTATATACCGGTACGGTACGGGATTTGGATTTAATTTCTCCATCCCATTTAAAAATTAATGTTTATTGCATTATACATGCAGCAACTTGTTTTATTTTATTATTATTATTTAGTAGGCTAACGTACTCGGTACAGTAAATAAGGCTAAGAAGTTGTAATACGTATGTACCACAACAATTTACAATTTTATCGAATAAAATCCTAATCAATAATTTTAGAATAAATTATTTTAATTAATAAGATTGGAACGTACCTTATGTTGTTCTGGTCCCAAATATTTTAAAGCAGCCACAAAATCGCTACTTATGAGCCCTGCCCCAGCGATTCCCCAACGAACAGCCATAATATTATTTTCTTAAAATAATTATTTATACCTTAATAACTGGTATTTGGATTCCAGAAACTTGCCGCGTGTATCCGGAAATGGCGTGCAAGAGAAATTCGAGATGGTTTTCAAAACTGCCGGGTTATATACCTACAGCACCTGCACACTTTCGCTTCTACAGGGTGTTTCACGTAAACGTAGCCCCGCCTCCGATCCCATTTCTATCATTCTGTCTGTCTGATGACGCAGTAGGCGGGGCTCCGGCGGGGAAACACCCTGTATAATTATTATGACACGACCGTGACATAAATGATTGTGATGAAACTGGTCTCAAGGTCATTGGAGTACATGTATATCCTATTTGGAATTTACGTACTGGGGGTTGTCTATCGGCGTAAGGAAGCGTCCATTAATGACGTCTGCAAAATTATTGAGGGGGATATGAAAGAAGTTGGACGCGTCTGCAGCATTTTCGAAGGCACTATTTTAAATTACGATAGCCTATATTAATGATTATTATTGACAAAATTACTTAATTTTTTTCTTTGATAAAGTTTTCGAAGACTCTCTACTCTACTCTATAAACCTACTACACTATACTGTAGTCTAGAATCTAGATCTCTGTACATATCAGACCAGTAGTACAATCATGTAGTTACAGAAATTTTAGTCCATTTTGTTTTTAAACATTAATTTTACTGTATTTATTTTTGTTTTATTGCGGCCCCAGTATTAGGCAAAAACAAACATTTTACACATAAATCCTGGAAACGTGTATTTTTTTGGTGGCCTGTCGTCATATATGCCATTATATAATTGCATGGGAGAATCAGCCCTGGGGAGAATAATTGTAGGAGACAAAATAATTATTATGCTAATTCCAATTGCAAAATGCTGGCAAATTAAAGATGGGAGAGTTGTCCAAAATATGAATTTTGGCAGCTAGGTGTCATTATAATAGGCCTAATGCATTATGCAAGTGTATATCTCATGGAATTTGCCTCAGTAATGAGGCGGGTGCCGTAAACTTGAGTTGTATGGGAGGGGGGGGATTCGGTTCTGAGGTACTGAACTGTAACCTGCACTTCTGTTACAAAAATTACAAAATAGTGCAGAAACAATTAACTAACGTACTAACGGGTTTAATTCAATTCTTTTTATATAGTTAATGTTTGTTTCATTTAAATTGAAATGTTTTCGCTTAATTAACGAGCGAAAGTCATGCATTTAATGCCCGAATTTTCAATTTATAGGCCCGGTGCAGGCCAAGGCCTCAGGGCGGCGTGCATTCATAGGGGCGACCAAGAGCAAAAAAAGCGAAAATGTGTAAATTTTGTAAAAAAAAAAAAAAAAAATCGCGCCTCGCAAGCTCGGCCTTTCTAATTTTATTCGATTTCTATTATTTTTGCCAAAAATTGAGCTTTTTAAAGGGCGGCCACAAAGCTTGGCCTGTGGTTGGCATACCACCCGGAAGTAATTCTTTGGTTACGACATCTACTGGGAAGCAAGCAAAGCACGTGCGCTCAGTTGGCTGGATGTCATCTGGATTGAAAAGTTGAGTTGATGAAAATGGGAACGATTCACGCAAAGGTATTGCAATATAATATTATAGTAAATAATAATGGGAACTTAGTCTTGCATTATTGACAAAAAATTAGTATTCCTGTAATTTAATAATATGTTATAGTATTCTTTTAAAAACTACTTGTCCTTGTTCTTAATTTAGAGTTTTGAAGCCGGTTCGTCTAACTCGCAAGAAATTGATTTAGAAGGGATTAAGGTATATTTCAGCAAATTACTTTATGATTAAATTAAAGGAGTGTATAGCGTATTTAAAATGGTATTGTATAATGCAAAGGCAAAAGTTGATAAAGTTCATATTGACGGGCTAATTAGAACTAAAGATGATCTTTTAGTATCAGCTGTAAAATCTTTATTTGATGCTAAGGATTTCAAACAAGTAACGTATTAGATATTGAAAATAATTTAAAAAATATATATTTTATTTTAATAATTGTATGTTATTAATTAGGTAGTTGTAAAAATTCAAGATGTTAATAGCCGTTTGGATTCATTAGGGATTTTCAAGAACATTAATGTTCTGATTGATACTAGTCGTGGTCAAGACGCTAGTCCAAATGGATTGGACATCACTTTTTTTGTTCAGGAAAATCGTCGACTGACTGGCGGCGTTAACACATTATTTGGAAATAATGAAGGAAGTCTCGTTATTGGTCTTAAACTGCCAAACACATTTGGGAGAGCAGAGAAAATTCAAGCCGAGTACGCCCATGGAAATAAAAATTCTGTTGGATATAATATCACGTTGACAAAACCTTACCTTAATTGGGCTAACGTGCAGTAAGGAATATTATTTAAATTACGCAAAATTATTTTTTTTTTAAATAGACAATTATTTTTAGTTGGACTTCAACATTATTTAAACAGTCAGCAGATGTTCCATTTAGCGGCTTTACGGAAACCGATCGAGGATTACTTACTGAAATAGCTGTAAATTTTTTAAATTTTTATATTAAGTTTAACAATTAATATACGTTTTAATCTATTATTTTGTTTTATTTTTATTTAGTTTGAGTCAGCACGAAAGGTACGTCACAATCTACGTTGGGAAGGAGTTTGGCGGGAATTAAACATTCTTCCATTAACTAAATCATTTGCTGTAAGAGAGGAAATGGGACATTCTTTAAAATCTGCCGTGAAAGTAAATTATTACTTTAAAAAAAGTGGATTGTTTATTAAATTGATGACGTATTTACTAGCACACTTTAACTGTTGATCATCGAGACGACTCCGTATTACCTACGAAAGGATCTTTATTAAGATTACACCAGGTATTATTACTATTTTCTTGTCATTGTAGATTTAAATTAAAAGGTATTTTATCTAGGAATTGGCTGGTTTTGGGGGTGACGTCGGGTTTTTTAAAAATGAAGGCGAATTTCAAACCAATTTTCGTCTGCCATTTGATTGTGTAGGTTTTAACTTAAATAAAAAGAGGAATCTAATATAAATTTAATTAATAACTGATGACAGGTTTTACAAGGTTCTCTTAACGCTGGAATTATTAACCGTCGTAGTAATGATAAAGATTATAATATAACTGATCGATTTTTTCTCGGTGGTCCTTTGACTTTAAGAGGTTTTGAAACTAGAGGAGCTGGACCACATAGTGATGGTAAGATCTGCTGCACAATTTTAAAATTAAATAATAAAAACAAAAAATTTTCTATAGGGTCTGCTATTGGTAATGATGCATTTTGGGCTGCGGCAGCCCACCTTTACACTCCTTTACCATTTAGACCAGGCCGAGGTGGAATTGGAGAAATGTTTCGAATTCATTTTTTTGCTAATGCAGGAAATATAGGCCGATTTAATTTTAGTAAGTTTAACAAATCATATTCCTGAATAATGTTTTATTTCATTAATAAAAACAACGTTGTTGTAGATACTGATTACCGTCAATCATTTGTAAATCTATGGGAGAGACGTAGGTGGGCAATCGGTAGTGGACTTCTAGTGAGGATAGGAAACGTAGCGAGATTGGAAATTAACTATTGTATTCCCATGTCACTACAAGCCAATGATCGGTAAATTAAGTATTTTATAATTAATTTTATATTAATTTTTTTTTTTTTGGTTTCAGAGCCTGTCACGGTTTGCAATTTGGAATTGGTATGATGTTCTATTGAAACCTGAAAATTCTATAAGATTGTAGTTTTCTTTCATAGAGTAATATGATTGGTCGTAATTAATAGTGAGATATGCGTATTTTTTGTTACAAAATTATTATATTATAGTGCTTTAAATTTCATTCATTATTAAATTTCTTGTAGTAATCATTTTTTTTTTCTCTTATTTTATTGCAATTCGATACAAGATTACTCAATGGCTATGATAATAATTATAATTCTATGTTTTTTTATTCATAAATCATAAATTTGGAGTTTGAAAACGTTTGCCCCAGAACTCAAGATTTTGTCATCGTTTATAATTTTAAAGTAAGCTCGCGTCCACTAGGTTGAGAATCTCATTAGGTAGATTGTTGTCACGCTGTTGCGGTGTTTGCCAACTATTCTTCTTGGTGCGACAAATCAGCTACTATAGTATTTGTTTTAAATTAATTTATCGGTGCCAATGAAAAGAAGATACATGTATAGCCAATCACCGATTTGAAATCAAAGCCAAGGATTACAGGGCTTATAAAGACTGTAAAAAAGAACTACAAATGAAGACTAGCTTTTAATTTAATGGCACGATGAATGATGATGAAGTGGACGATATTGCATTTTTAACTGGCAAGTTGAAATCTATTCATTTGACATTTTAAAAAAATTAATTTAAAGAAAAGTTTTATTATCCAATTAATCCAACATCGGATGAAATATAAAAAGCATAAAAGAGATACGGAGCGACTATACTAATAATTATTAATGTTGAAATAGCTATCGCGCGCTGCATGAGTTGGAAATAATTGTAAAAGTTTGATTTATTTAACATCTGTTGCTAAATTGTTTAATTGAAAAAGTGTTTGAATAAAATATATAATGCGATATTTTACTGTTGCAGGAGATAGTCGAGTCGGGATGAGTAAACGTGTGCTCTACGAACCATCCGGTGTAGCGGATCGGGTGAAGAGAATTGTTTTGACACCTAAGAAAGCTTGTTGTATCGCAGTGGGATGTTTTATTGCAATATTAATCATTGCCCTAATAGCTGCATTTGCAAGACCTCATTGCAGCTTTGAAAAAACTCAGTCCGGGGATGACTTCGGTTCCCCCGTCACTGCCCATCCAAATCCAGAGGTAACAACTGCAGCAGGTCCTACTCCAACGACGTTTCCATGGACTGATATTCGATTGCCTCAATTTATCGAACTTTTTCACTATTCCATTTTTATGCACCCTAATCTAACAAAATTTACTTTTGTCGGCGAAATTAATATTACATTTAAAGTTAATCCTTCGCAAAATTTTATAGTTTTACACAGTAAAAATTTGTCGTTGAGGAATGTTCGTCTTATTGACTCCAAAACTGCGCGTGTCAAAAATTGGTTATTTTACGAAAGACACGAGCAAGTTTACATCGAATTTAATGAAAAGTTGGTTGCAGATCAAATGTATTCATTAAGTATTAATTTTAATGGAACTCTTGCGGAGAGATTAGAGGGATTTTACCTAAGTTCTTATATCAATGCGGAAGGAGAAAAAAGGTACGTCGGTTCTAATTGATGTTAACAATAATATTGTTAATAATTTTTTAATGACAGGTATTTGGCAACTACACATTTTGAACCAACTTATGCAAGAACAGCTTTTCCATGTTTTGATGAGCCCGCTACCAAAGCTACTTTTATGATGTCTATTGTACGAGATTCTAGTCACATATCTCTCTTCAATTCTCCTGTTATTCAAACCGAAAAATACAACGATCATCTACTCATCGATACCTTTCAAGAAACTGTAAAAATGAGCACTTATCTTGTTGCTTTTGTAGTTTGTGATTATAAAAATGTTACAAAAATGGCTGATAACGACGTTAAAGTAAATCACTTCTAAGCTACAGTATTTTTTTTTTAAATATAACTAATTTCCATTTATATGAATAATAGGTATCGGTTTATTCACCTCCTGATCAAATTGGGCAAGCCGATTTGGCATTAGATGTTGCAGTCAGAATTCTAAATTATTATAATGAATTTTTTGGAATTGTTTATCCTCTTCCAAAACAAGGTTGTTTTATAAATTATTTATATTTTAGTTTTTTTTTTAAATTTTTTAAATGTTAGATTTAATTTCAATTCCCGATTTTGGCGCTGGAGCAATGGAAAACTGGGGTTTAACCATGTACAGAGATTCGACAATATTAGCTGATAAGAAAGAATCTTCAGATATTCGACAGCAAGCTGTGACAGTTACTATTGCTCATGAATTAGCTCATCAAGTAAATGGCTTTTTATTTTTTTAATGCTTTCACAATAATTTTACTAAAATAAAAAATATTAAAAGTGGTTTGGAAATCTTGTAACCATGAAATGGTGGAATGATTTATGGCTTAATGAAGGTTTTGCTAGCTACATGGAGAATTTGGGAACACATTTTATTAATCCCGAATGGAAAATGGTAAGTAGGCTACCGTATTCTCATTTGGTTGCTTTTGTACATTTACATTTTGAATTGTATTTTAGATGGAACAGTTTATACTAGAAAAAACACAGCCAGCGTTAACTTTAGATGCTTTACCCAGTTCTCACCCCATTTCAGTTGAAGTTGGAGATCCGGCAGAGATAGAATCAATTTTCGATTCTATATCATATAGCAAAGTATTTTTTATATGCTTTTTTAAATAACTCTTGGTAGATTTTGAATGTAACTAAATATTTCAGGGAGCTGCCATTATTAATATGCTGGAAAACTTTTTGGGTATGCAAACTTTGCAACATGGCTTGAAAACTTACCTAAGTAACTTTAAATACTCAAATGCTGAAACGGAAGATTTATGGAGGGTTTTTAGTCAAGTAAAGTTTAAACGAAACATTTTTAAAAATGTTGGAATTTTTAAAGCATAAAGCTATTTTTTTCTTTTAGGAAACTCATATGATAAATTCTTCAGTGGACGTTAAAGACGTCATGGACACTTGGACTCAACAAATGGGCTTTCCACTAATTGGAATTAAAAAAAATGGAAATGAAATAGTTGCAACTCAGCAACGATTTCTAGTGCAGGGTAGTGCTGAGGATGATCTAGTAAAACCAGAATATTTTTCTAATTACGGGTAAATTCATTAAAAAAATAAAATACAGTATAATACATTGTAAATTTTATCTGTTGTTTGAAAAGTTTGGAAATTTCTGCAAAAATTTGTAGCCTATCCTTAAACAAATTTTTGCTCTTATTTTATTTCTTTTAAAGATATAAATGGTATGTGCCATTAACGTACGTAAGTGATAAACAACCAGATGTTTCTACTTTAATCTGGATGAAACTTGGCGACGGTAATGCATTACTGTATTTTAGTTTATAAATTGGCAAGTAAATCTAACTTGTAATTTTATTTTAATGTCAGTTTCATTCTCAATTCCTCCGGATGTAAAATGGATAAAATTTAACGTTAATCAAACAGGCTTTTACAGAGTTGCGTATGATGAAAGTATGTGGAGGGAATTAATCGCCGCTATCAACAAAGATCATACAGTAACTATTTGGCTATTTGATTTGAGTTGTAACTTTAATTGTACTATACATTACATGTACAATATTATTGTTTTAGGTGTTTTCGCCAGCAGACAGGTCTAGCTTAATTGATGATGCTTTTACATTGTCCTTGTAAGATATTTTAAAATTTTTAAAATCTGAAAACAAAGTTGAGTTAAACGTATGACAATTTTATTTTATTAGGAATCAAATGCTGAATCCAAATATTTCTTTGGATTTGGCACAATATCTTATAAATGAACATGATTACGTTCCTTGGATTACTGCTTTAGAACATTTAGCTAAATTAGAAACAATTTTATGGGAAAAGCCAGCGTACCGTCTTTTGACAGTAATATTTTGATAAATGTTTAATTTTTTTATATAGTAATTACAATTGATAAATAACGAATAGAAATTTGTTGGAAATCTACTAGCTCCAATAACTGATTATTTAGGATGGAACGAAAGCGGTTCTCATTTGGACAGGTATTTGAATAGGTTTTTTAAGATTGATTTTAATTAAAGATGCTTTTTAATAGATTTTTGCGACCAAATATTTTACTTGAAGCTATTCACCAGAATAACGAAACCATAGTTAAAGAAGCTAGAAAAAGATTTAACGAATGGAAAACAAACAATATAAGGTGTCAAAGAATATTTTATTCGGTATATAATTATAAAGTAAATCTACTAAACTATGCTTAATCTAAAAGCATATCGCCAACATTGAGAGAAGTGGTATATACAGCAGGAATTAAATATGGAACTTATGAAGATTGGCTGTTTTGCTGGAACTTGTATACAACGACTCAATTGTCTTCTGAAATTACGACTTTGCAAACTGCATTGGCAGCATCTCAAGATCCGTGGATATTATCACAGTTAATTGAAAAAAAGTTATGGTCTTGAAAGAATTCTTATTTTAAATTTTATTTTAAGATATCTGGAATATAGTTTGCAGAGAGATAAAGTTCGGCCGCAAAATACATATGTTGTATTGAGATCAGTTTATTGGAATCCTATTGGTAGAGACATGACATGGAGATTTGTCAAATCCAACTGGGAAAAATTAGTTGAAATGTAAATGAATATTTAACAACAATAGACATTTATTATTATTTTTTTTTTGTTTTATCAGGTTTGGAATTGGATCATTTACAATGTCTAACATAATATCAGATGTTACTTCACGATTTACTACAAAGTTTGATTGGCAAGATGTAGGCTACATAGTTCTAACATTTAAAATTAAGCAATTGTCTTTTGTTAATTGTAAATTTCATTTTGAAATTTTAATTTAGGTTAAGTCATTCTTTGAGACTCACAATACTGGATCAGGAAAAAGAGCAGTTAAAACTAGTCTAGAAAAGATTTCTTCCAATTATGAATGGCTGGCAAAGAATGAAAAAATAGTTGAAGATTGGCTGAAGGGATCCGTTGAAAATCAGTGAAGTAACCATAATTATAAAATTTTTACGATTTGTTTTAGCTTACGGGCATTATGATTTTTTTAAAATCATATTATAATGTATTAGTCGCATTGTTACTGTGAGATTATGATTTATACTGAGCAAAATATATTAAACAATTGTTTTATTTAAAACTCAACGCTTGACAACGTTCAAGATTTTAAAATGTATTCAGTTTAATAATCAAGATGTGAATTTAATCATCTCGGCTTTTGGAATGTGTAGGCAATGTTCATTTTTATCAATTGTCCAATCAACTGCACCACATTTAGCGTAAAACTGCAAAGCTTTTTTATTCCAACCAAAGGCCATAAACATGCATCTGGAACAGTCTTTATCCAAGCCAACCTAATTTGAAAATAAAATGCGTTATTTTATTATTTCAATTTTAGAATTTGAAAAATTGACTTGTATGAGGTTTTTCCACAGTTGTGTGCCATATCCTCTGCCTTGATAACTTGGCTTTATGTATAAACATTCTACAAAAATACTCCTTCCCGATACCATCGCATAATGAAAAAAATATAAGGCAAACCCAATTATTTGAACCTCTGCAATGTCATTTTCTGGTATTATTTTTAAATTTAAATTTTTTATAAAATAAAACCTTGGTTTTCTTCAATTTCAGCTACCAAAATTTCAAAGCATGGGTTTGGTCCAAAACCTTCGTTGGTGAAAACTAAAGTATTAGACAAAGAATAATTTAATATTTTTTCCAGTTATATTATATTTGTGATACTTGCCATTTTGGTCAATTATCTGATCGGGTTCAATTTTTTCCGATACCAAAAGCTCCTAAAAATATGCTATATGTATAAAAAAAACCCAGTCTAATAATTTCAGAGCTGAACTACGGCACTATATATCTTTTATTAACAAAAGGTCGAGGCATTTATCAGGGCAAAGACAAAATTTAATGTCAAATATTATTGCAAAGAAAATTTAAATTTTAAATTTTTTTGCACCATGCTGACTAATTAATTTAAAAATTGAAAATGTCCTTGCAATAATACTTTACCTTGAAAACGTTACGATACACCGAATATACATATAGCATAGTATTTTATTTCTGTTGTACTTATTATTTAAAATATTAGTTTTAATGAATATATAGTGATTCCAATTTTTATATTTAATTAATTACAAAAAAATTAAGAATCTATTAATGGTCCAGAATATAGTTTTTATTAAAATATTTTTTTCTGAGCGCTAAAAATGCAAATAGAAATACCTGGTACAGCTCAAATATTTTTTCACAATCTTCTTTTTTTCCAAATCGAGTACGAATGTTGGGGAAATTCATTTTACAAAAATTGCAGGCGAAATTGTAAGCTATTTAATATGTAAAAATTAATTTTGTTATAGAATTTCAAATATATAGTTTGGTACAGTAGTTATAACGACGATTTATAAAATTCATTCGCAAGTTTAGCTTTTGATAATTTATATTGAAGGTCAAGAAAATGGTATTGGTAGGCTACTGTATAAAAAAATCAAATAGAGCAAATTAATTTTATGTAAACTGTGGAGCTAAAGACTAAAGTACTGGTTACCGTAGACTACATACATGTAAGAATGACAGTACTGTACGTTGAAAAGTGCTAAATTTTAGAGTTTAATTTTTAAATAATATAATTATAGATATAGGCTACAGTAGGACGCATAGAATTTAATTTAATAAATTAACGTTGCGTAGCAACATAATCATGGCACTCTTAATATAAGATTGCTCTACATTTTTTAATCGAATTACGAGCAACAATATCAATGACAGTAGTATTCTTTATAATTTGAGATCGGTTTATAGGCTACTAGATCGATAGGTGTTTTTTCCCCTAGCATCATATCGTTCAACGTTATTTTATACTGTACAGTAGTTAAATTTCTTAATTTACTAATTATGTTGTTTCATAAATATTACTTATAAGTTAATGAGATTATCGAGAATTATCTGAGATAAATGTAATGAAATTTATTACGACTAGGCCTATATGAATTTTACAATTTACATAAGCCTACAGTATTATACTGTAGGTAGCCTACTGTAATTCAGTTATTCATTGAGGCAAAGATCTAATAGGCAAAAATCTAAATTTCTTTTGACCATGTTCACTAATTAATTACATGTATTTAATTTAAATACAGTCAAAAAAAATTTGAATTTTTAATTAGGAAATAATACAGTACAACAGGACTACCGCGCGCAGTAAGCGAGGTGCGCCACATCAACGCCAGATAGCGCTGGCACGCCGAGGGTGCCCCCAAGTTTGTTGGGGAAACTGTACAACAGGGCCGCATTCCCCGGTACATACCGGTACCTGTTCATTTTTCACAGAGAATACTACGGTGCTGTCGCAGGCGTGATTAGCCATTTTCTTCAAGTGACTAAATTGATTTTTGGAAGACGGTGTCATTGATCAGGTCGGGCCACTTCGATTAAATAGAAGGATTATAACTACAGTACAGTATTTGTCATTTTTGCCTTCTAATGATAATCGCGAGTGAACAAATAATTCTGGTGAAAAGAAAAGTCCCGCGCGCGCAGTTACAATTCGAAAAGTTACGACGGAATTTATACAACAAAATTATGAAAATCTCTACTTGTCATTAAACGAATGAATTTTTTTTCTCAAATGAACAGTACATGTACAGTATTTCATTCGTATCCCGTACGTAACCTACATGGGAATATCGACCATTAAATATCTCGTCGTTGACATATAAATTTTCCAGACCTTCGATCGACCATAATCATCCTAAACTGCGACAATGACGTTATACTCAGATGATCGTGTCAACATTACCGGTATCATGGGGATCGATTTGGATTCATGGAGTCTATTTATAGTAAATCAGGTACCGGTAAGTGTCTTTTAATTTTAAATTTTTTTACTTGGGAGTACTGAATATACATCCTCGAGCCAATAGCCGCTTACAATACTGTATAGGATTTTTAAAATGCAAAAGACTCGTCGTTATAAATCGTATTAAATTTTCATTTTTGTGTAGCCTACAGTACAATGTAATATATATATTATGTAATGTGGACGGTTTCAACAGAACGACAGCTAAATAATTGAAGCATTTTCTTACTATAAAACGATTTTTGTTTAACAATGTTTGGAGCGGTTATTAAAAGTACGTAGCGGTAGGCCTATCTATTTTACAATACATGTAGGCTACATTAATTTAATTAACTGTACGTTAAATTTCATAGGACTAATTAATTTCAATAACAAAAAAAAAAAATTATAATACAGTAGCCTACTATTATTATTATACATTATCTCCAAAGTAGCTGGCTTTGCACTTGGAGTACATGTATATCGTGCGTAAAAATTACGAAAAAATGAAGAGAAAATTGGAAATCTATTAAAACTTTTGAAGATTTAAGGTTGTGTTATTATCTATCTTTTGTTTAACTAAGCAAAGAATAGTCTACATTGGCGAATTTAATTATCATGATATTTAATAATCAGGGCGGTACGCAGAACGGTACGATTTCTTGGTGAATTGACATTTAAACTAACTCGTTTTAAACTACCGGCAGCCTATATTTTGATGTTATGAATTTATCGCTTAGCCTTTGGGACACTTAATGCAGTACTGACTTAATGTGCATTTTAAGCACGCAACATTACGAGTAGAAGTAATACAGGTTTGAGTGGTAATTGAACAAGTTGTTAAAGTATACGAGCAAGAAGTAGGCCCAACTGCGTTGATGTTAGACGATGATAGAAATGATGTCGTTGTGGGCATTGAGCAAGCTGTGGTTCTGATGGATGGACATAGCAACAGCGTGTGTTGCATGCTCGGCGTATTACCGGTCGAGTTAGATTGGCATTGCAGAATATTGGAAAGCCAATCGCCTTTCTGTGAGTTACGATTGCACGCGCGAAATGGCAAATAGAAGGGCTTGTAAGTAGGGCATAAATATCTCCGATTAATCCTCATTCGGTTAATTATCATAGTTCGCCTATTCTTTCCCGCTGAACGAAATTTGGGTAGTGGCAATTTCTGCTGCCAAAGTGCAATGATCGGTTTGAAAATGCGTGGTTGTAAATGACCCTGGACACACGACACTTTATAATATCTAGTTTTATTGTCGTACGTGTAATAATCCTTTATTATCGTTTTTTTGCTTCTACCTTTAGCCAAAATGATCATTGCCGTCGCATTAGAAATAACCAAATACTGACATTTAGAATAGCTCGGAGGTTTTAAGCATTTGATTAAACCGCTAGTTAGATTTCCTCCAAATATGGACGTGCGGTTAATGTTTACATGCACACTGTATGCTCGAGCTAATTGAATAGTTATTTTTTTATAAGTGCCATTTTTCATGTTTCTACATTTCGGGCATAAAATTAGTATGTTATTAATAGTTAGATTAGTGATTGTCAAATTTCCAATGCACGATCGGTTACTCGTTTTCGCGCATTTCAAATGCCCCTTCGAAATAATACCTTTAATTCCGCCGCGACATCCGATTTTATGGATTACAACGATCGCCTTTCTTATAGTCATTTCTTGAAGAATTATACCCTGTGCTTGCCCTGGGGTGAAACTTTGAAACCCTATTTGGCTCGTACTTATTTCCTTATTCAAAGTTTGAGGAGGTTGTATTTGGGGAAGATGGGGAAGCAGTACTTGGTTCATTTCCCTGTGCAAAGTTCGAGGTTGTAATTCGCTTAAATTTTGAATCCGCGCTGGGTTCATTTCTCTATTCAAACGATCGATTATTCCGTAGTTTATTTGTCCTTCGAATTGCAACGTTTCTTCAGAAGATGCGAGATACCCTTTTCCAAATTTGATACTAACATTAGTATAATAATTTTCCTTCTTCAACTCGGGTTCACTCAGCACTGCTATATTACTAATATTAACGTTTCTTAACGCGAGGTCGTTTATTATTGATTGATTAGTTTCAACGGTTGATCCGTGTAACAGGATTCCGGTAGCGATCGTACCCGAAACGATAGTGTGATAATTGACCGCATGCGTTAAAATCGTAGCATTCACAATGAACATATCCGTCAGCGTAAAATTAATTGGCTCTCTTTTTGGTCCGCTTTCTATGCAATCGATTATGCCACTCGATATTTGACCTTCAAATAAGTGGTTTTGAGTATCCAGTGTGCCGAATCCTCGGGCAAATTTGATGGTTATATTATTATGTAAACCAGTTTGTAGTCTTTTATCACATATGACTACTATATTTCGGGAGATAACGTTGCGCACGTATAAGCCTACGTACAGATGTGAAGGCGCAATTGCCTTTTCTTGAAGATACGTTCCGTTGCTTATAAATCCAGTTACTACGGTTGCGTTGACAATGGAATGGTAGCTAATCTGGTGAATATTAAGCGTAGCGTTAGTAATATACAGATCGTGTACAGTGCAATTAATAATCTCTCCAATTAATTTGTGTGTGGTTAAGCTAGGTACAAAATGTTTTCGTAATTCTTTCAACAAAGTCAATATAGCACCGTATTTTTGCATGGGTGACCCGGTCAATTTTAACAAATTTGATATTGTTGAGTTATCACCAGCTGCGAATGATATTGTACTTGCGCTGCTACTGGGTGGAGAAATGTGTCGTAAATGGATTTTTGAGAATCCTCGCAACGAGCTCGTGAACTCGGTACTATTCCCATCGCATTCTAGGGCGTTGTAAAGCAGTTTCCAATTGTTGTTCTCGTCATAAGTAGCACTGCTGCAATTGAGAGGAATGGCTGTCACTTTTATATTGATTGAAATAACCGAATGAAATAATAGAATTTGGAAAATTGAAATTTTAAAAATATACTGTTTTCTATATTTGTTCGCCATAATTCAAATATTTCAACAATTTATGAAAAAAAAAATTTGGCGGGCGATGAATTATTTTTCATGCCCACGTGTGTTACTTTTTCAGGAGAAGAAAAAAAAAAGCTATTAATTTCACTCTTTAAAGTAATTTTCGAATTAGCTTTTTGATTTTAATTGAAGGAGCGTATTTGTGAAACGGGTAATTCAATAAAATTCAATTTTTGCGTTGCAAATTGCAATTTAATAATAATTAATACAAAATATTGTTTTCGTGATAAAAGGGTAACAGTGAGCTTTTAGGAAAAATCGTTTGAAATTCTAGGTTGGCTAATAACATTGAACGTCATGGCCTTCTTTCAATCAGTCTGGATTCTTGAAAATAGTCCTTCTCGGCTACTTTTTCCGTCGGTTCTTGATAATAATTTTTCTCGGCAGGTTTTCCAAAACCTCCATTGAGATCGTAAAATGTAGGAGAGTCCTGGCAATTCACGTTGAACCACCAGTCACATACGAAATACTGTTGATTGAAAATTGTTCCATTAGGGCATAAAAAGCTCTCTTGAGCTCCTTCCGCTTGGCAAACGTGAATCACCTGTTCGAGTTTGATAATTTAATATTATATTATTTAGTAGGGTTAGATAAATTTTCTACGGACCTGACATCCAGCTTCAACGTCGGCGTAATATCCGGCATTCATGCGCTCGGTACAGTGGAAATTGGTTTCGGGGATGTCGGCGTAGATAGGATAGTCTTTGCCTGCCATTCCTGGAATCTCACTTTTGTACATCATATTCCCAAATAAATGATGAGCTTTTTCCATTAGACTGCGTAAGGATCTGGCACCTTCCGATGACTTTGATATGTTATTCGAATCTTTAGTTAAATTTGCCTAAGAAGTCAACAATATTAGAAATTAGGTTTTTTTTAAAAATGTGCAGCACAGTATTATTGAAATGAACTCAGATCATGCTTTGCGTTTTACTACCAAGATCCCACTCGATCTGCACTCTCGTATTTTTGCACGTGAGTCTTCGCCAGTCTGGTTATTTTTGGTGCCATAATACATAATATTTACTGATAATTTTACAGCAGATTTATTAACTTTTACAGCTATTACTCCATTTTTTTCTAATACTGTAGGCCTATTTATGAGTAAATTTATTATTGAATTAAAAATGTAAAACTACTGCTAAAAAATAATATTGGGGTAGCAAGGCAATGTGTCTTTGATATTTATGTGATTTCCTTTTGCGAAATGTTCCTGACTTCAATTTTTTTTTTTTGCTTTGCGTTCTGGTTTTTGGGACCGTATCTATTACAATGTATATGACTGAGATCGAGGTCTAGGTGTAATTATATTGCTCGTAATTGAGTGAATTATAAAGTTTAACTAATTTTATAGGCTATAAACTTTTTAACTAACCGGTATTAATATTTTTTGAGCCTATTCATTAGCATTATAATGTTGAAATAGTTGCTAGACTATTGCCATAAAATATTTTTCTACGAAAATTTATCCTGTTAATAAAATAATTTGGATACTTACAGAATGGATCGGAACCGGATGTAGTAGTATAATTATTAATAAAATAATTTTACCTGCAAAATATAAAACAAAAAATAAATTGAAAATAAATAACTGCAGCGGTCATATTTTTACATAAAGATATTGTTGGCAATAAATTTTATGCAAATTTTAATTATTAATTTGCATACGGTATTAATATTAGCGGCGTGCTTTGGTTTTCTTTTCTAAGATATGTGAAAGCACTTTCTACTTTTAATTTTATGAATTGGAATTTTAAATTACGAGCCGAACTCATGTGAATATATGTTTTTTTTTTTAATATGAAATTTGACGCTTTTGCTGACACCTTGGAGTAGATTAACGCCCAACTAATACTCAAATAAATTGGTTTTCAATACAGTCAGTACTTACATACAGTATATTTACATGCATAGTTAAAATGCAACATTTAATAATTAAATTTTTACTTAATACAGTACTTTAAAATTTGAACTAACAATGTAGTTACTGAATTTTATCTCTATAGTGTATTATACTGTATAAGCTTAAAGTGAAATTTACCGTAATATAATTTTAAAAAAAAGAAAAGAAAAAATCCAGTTTTAAATTGAGAGAAAAAAGTTTTTCGTGCTAATTAAGCAAAATCGTGAAGTGTGTATAAAATTTCTCCATTAATAATATTCAACTCACGATATTTTTGAAAATGAAGTGACCACGTAACTACAAATTAAGTCTAATTGGTAAGAAAATGCAGCGAATACTTAACCAAACAATTGAGCGATTTGAGATTAAAAAAAAGTAACCTTGTCTTAACGGACGTTTGATGTGAGGAGCATCTTTTGTCCGTATTAATGTTGTTTTTTTTTAATCCGAGCAAAATTTTGTATAATCTTTTCTAAGAAATGTGCGAAAGATGAAATTCGCGACCTCATTTCAAATAGCGTGATCTGTATTTAATTGAAAAGTAACAAATAGACGCTTGAATTGTCTTACGTATACATCCACGCTTTTTCTATACTTTTCGGGTTTCCTGTTTATCTCTGTATAAAATTAATGGAGAAATAGAAGAACTATTCTTTTGGCATAAAAACAGTTATTCGAAAATTTTATTATGTCAATTCTTAAGGTCGAAATCCTCACGTATTTGTGAAACATTTTTAAATATAATTGTTGATCAAATAAGACGTTCCCTATACATAAAATAAAATAAAAAATTACATCTACTGTTAAAAAAAATAATAAGTCATGGTTCATTTAAATTCTTTAAATGTAGCATAAAAGTTTACACGGAAATTAAAAGAAAACAACTTTTTTCAATTCTAAAAAGCGGCAAATACAGGAGTTTGGAATAAAAAGATTAACGTTTAATATGGTTTTTAAGATGCAGTGTTAAATATCATATTGCCGGTATTAAAATTTAAGTGTACTAGTTTGTTGAGGAAAGGTTACAGGTAGTTCTAAAATTAATAACGTGAAGCATATTATTGTTGAGATTTTAAAAAGTGCAGAATACTTGCATTTTAGTAGATATAAGATCAATAATTGGATAAGTTTGTCAAAATATTTTTATCTTTTCTTAGATTTATTACAGTACTTGAAATCTAAAATGCAATTGTTTTGAAGTTGTACATTTCTCTGCTTTATATTAATTTTTTTTTATTTTAGTTTTTTTTTTAGTACCGTAACGTAGAAAACTAATTAAAATAAGACATAATTTCGCGCCTACGCTTTGGGAGTGTCTCGTGTCAAAAACTAGATTTTACATTGTTTTATGAAACGCTTTATTAAAACAGTACATGTATTTCAATTTATTTTTCCAAGTAAAACATTTTTATGTAAGATTTCAAAAAATTGATTAAGCTGATAGTTTTAAAAATTATGCATTCAACAATCTGTTTTCACATTTATGATTTCACCGAAAAAATTATTTAGGCGATTCGAAGTGTTAAAAATGATTCATTTCAACAAAGTTAGTAAAAAGTTTAATTTTTTATATTGTTGTACGAGTTAGACAGCGTATGCGAGCATTAAAACAGGGAATGGCACGTACATTTTTTTTAAAATTAATTTTTATTGTTTGAGACGGTAATACTCTACTATACTGTACTTAATTTTTTTAATAATAAAGCATAAATGCATGCTGGTATAGTAAATTAAATTTACCATTTATTTTTATTTATCTAATAATAATTATTGTTTTACGTGTACTTTACAGTATCGAGTGTTACGTTCACAACATTTTAATCATTAAGTTTGTCTCAAGGTTTTTTTTTTTAATCATTAAAACTATATTTTATCTTATGTGGAGCGTAGGTATCTACTTAAAATAACTGCATAGGCGTTTATAAATTTACGAAAGTTGCTTATTCTGCGTTAATTTTAAAATATATTTTCTCATTTGGCAATTTTTCTATTATAAAACTTTACAAGCGAATTTTTTTTTAAAGATAATTGTAACTGATAAAAAGAAAAAAAAAATTACTAAAAGACGCGAAGTTGACAGATTTTATTAGTTTCCTGAATAGGAAGCAGCGCGAAGAAGGTTGACAAAATGGAATTAAAAATTTTATTTTTTTATTTTTGGGTTTAATCAAGGAGGTTCCTCCAGGGTTTAATTCATGTTAGACGGTTGTAACAGAAAACATCAATAATTTAGCCGAAAGCGTTATTTCTCGCAGTGAATTAACTAGGGTGATTTATGGAGGATTATCTGTTTTTCTAAATTATCTAATAGTTTGCAATTTACATAAGGTATTCGTAATAGTTTTTATAGAGCACAAATTATTATAACTGTCAAATTAAAATAAATAAAAATGAGAAAAATATTTATACTGAGAAGTCAGAAAAGTTAAGGAAGGTTTTTTTTTTTTGAACTTATAAAACCAATAACACCTTCTGAGCGCAAAGTAAAGTAAGTTTCCAATTAATTATTAGAAGGAAAAGAAATCGGATCAAAACTAAATTCCAGAACATGGAAATCAACTTGATTTTAATATTTAATTTCTTGAAGTAAGAAAAATTGTGGGTTTTTTTTTTATACTCTTAAATTTTTAATGCGGGTTTTTGCTGTTATTGTATTTATAATTATTTATTTAAGATAATTTGCCAAGTATTAAGTCAACTATACTAATTACGGTGTGTTGTCGTTGGTTAAAATGAATCGTTCTTAAATTTAATAGCGTCACTAATTATTTGCAACCTATTTGCAAAATTATCGCCGGCATTATTTTCAATTTTTTTTTTCTTATTAAAATATTTTTTAATAAGGATACAGTATTTATAAATATTTGAGCCGAAAGAAAAGGAAAGCGGTGGGTCGTGATCGTTTTCTTCGTTTGACTAATGTCTCGTATCACTTGGCATGAGCTTCTCAGCGGGATACCAAACGTAATATTCACGGAAAGTAAATTCGAACAATTTATCCGAACGTGTATTATAAATTTAAAATTTAAGCAAGAAAGAAAGAAGCTGTACAGATAGTTTTATTTCTTCTTTCATTATCATAAATAGATGTCTGCTTTCTCTAAAGAAAATTTTTAAATACAGGTATTCGTGCCAATAAGTTGCATGAAAATCTATTAATACGGCGGTTGTATAAGTTCGACGCCAAATGAATGCAACAAAGCATTTTTATCTTTCATAGTGAAAGAGAGATTTGAGGGGAAAAGGAAGATAAAGAAAAAGAAAACAAAGACACAATCAATAGAAGAAATACAGGCCTAATTCCTAGACAGGGATTTTCGAAGGAATTAAATCCAGAACTCGGTCAAGGAGAGAATCGCAAAAAAAAAAAAATAAAAATATGTAAAAACAGTATTAAACAAATTAGAGGTTAGTTAATTTCTTGAGCGTAGAAACATACGGTACGGTAGCTTATTACTTTTTTTTTTATTATTATTTCAAAAACATGCGAAACATTAATTAACACAGTACAAGGTACCAATTACTGCGTATTATTAAGTTATTAACTCTTAATTGAGAAATATACTTTTCTTTTATTACGTACATGTATAAACGGTATGAATTTTTTGCATGCAATAGATGCTCGAAAACGTTGCCAAAAGCGATAATTTTGGGGTTTGAACTGCTCTATGGCCATGCTCCATTTCAAGCTGTTACGTGTTTTATAGCATCTTTTGAATACACATTCGGTACGGTATGTCATTATGTGGTAATAACATAGATATAATGTTTACTGCTGAAAGCAGCATTTAAAGAAATCAATAGAAGTATAAAAGAAGTTTGAAAATAAAAGTATCATTTTTTCTTTTTCTTTTATTTTCTAACATCAATATTTAACTTCTGTATTTGAGAATATTAGACTAGTAGTTTGGATGAACGAGTTTTTTTTTTTTAATTTTATATTTATAAACGTTTTTAAAGTATTGCCGGTTTTTATAAAGCTCTCGATTTCAAAACAAACTAACATGCATTTATTCTTTGTACTGTATATATAAAAAAAACTAGAAAAAATATATTTATCATTACAATAATTACAGTATATTATTAGATATAACTCATTATATAATTTTAATAATTAAACTATTGCAATAAACTTAGTAAATAGGAGTTATACATTAATACATTTATCCAAAAAACATGTATTCAAAATAAATTATTTGGGAATTATTTATACGGATTTTTGAATTTTTTTAAACAATAAATTCTATTCTAATTAACGTTTTGTTGTGTTTTATAAATTCTTTGAACTTTTAATAATTGTTTTTTTATAACTTAATTTTTAAAGCATAAAGCGGAAAAGTTTGCTTTTCTTTTTCGATGCAATCACGGTTAACATTTAAAATACCGGTACTGCGGTAATTGACACAATTTAATAAAAAATTAAATCTTTTTTTAGCCTACATTAATGTAATGTAACCAGAAAATACATTTTTGGGTAATTACTTGCGTAATGTAATGGAGTATTTTTTTTATTTTTATTTTTTTCAAATATTTTATTGTAACATAAAATTATGGGCTTAATATAGAATTATTACATAGGTAGCAAGTTACAGCTGCGTTTATCTATCATAATCAGTTGTCCCTATTTAGACATAATTTCAACTATACTTGACGCTGTTTTACATTATCCTAATGACTATTTTAACGGAAAATGTTTACCAAAATAGCTTTGAAAAGTAGGTTTCCGGATTACTTTTTACAGATTTTTAACAAATTTAATAAACATTCTAATAAAAATTAGTTTGGTATTAACTTAAAAATTATTTAAATATAGATCTACACGTACATGCACTTTATTAAAAATCCAGCAGCTGTTTGATAATAATATTTTCTTTGGATTTATGATGTTTAATTTTACAACCTAAGAATAGAATGTTATTTTAAATAAATTGGCTCCAGTTGACAAAACTTATGCAGTGACGAGTCACGAGTATAACTGTATAAATAACTTTTGGAGATATACCGCGTACATAATAATATGATACTGTAGATACCGTACGTAAAACTAGAGATTTTTAAAAAAGTGAATGACTAAGTAAAAAAAAAAAAAAAAATTGGAAACACCCCTATTTTAAGCTTTGTCACTTTCAAGTACGGAAAATGTGTGACTCTTTCGGCGAGTTGTCATTTTTCATTTCCTTCCAAAGTAGAACTCAATGGAGAGTGAAATGAGAAGGTGTCAAGCAGGGAAAACTTTTCATCTGATAGAGGATAATTATTTATCTAGAATTTTTACCACATATGCATCATTGCACACGTTAATATTATTAATTAACGTATTCTATAATTATTATTAAAGGGAATTATTTAATTGTTTTCCCAGAATTCTCCATTCGAGTTCATTACATATTAACTCAATGCACTATGCATATAGCTAATCAAAATGTTTTAGATCTCTAAATTCGAACTAATATTATTAAACGATCTTCCGCTATATAAAATAAAATGATAATTGCAATTGACATTCCTTTAAAGCCAGAGACAGCTAGGGGCTGCGCTGAGACCTCAGGAAGAGTTATTATTGGCCTCGGTCTTGGGCTCGAGCAACCAAAGTCTGAGCCTGCCTTGCTTAAGGGTGATACATGTACAGTACATGAAATATATTTTCGTTTTTAAGTCTTGATATTTTTGGCAATAAATTAGCCTTGCAATGACACTCTTAACTTTGATCTTTAAGAGCATGAAAAGCAACAACATTTTCAAAACTTAATTATGCTGTCAGCAAATGCTTTTAAATTTGTCAATCATTGGAAAAAGCGTGTTTTTAACCGCAGCCTTAGTTTGCATTTATATTTCCATACACAAAATATTTAAAACATAGTAAATTAACAAATGTATTATGCAGTATTTGTTATTTTTTTTATATACTATACACATATACCGGTAATATATACAGTAAGTTTTATATAGTTTATTAATTTTTAGATAGAGCGACATTTAAAGAGATTTTTTGAAAAACATTTGGCATGATATTTATTAATGTTGTCTTAGTTGTTTTAATTATTTTTAATTGGAAAGGGAGAAAAAATACTGGCGACTTTAGCTTAATAAATTTTATTAAAGCTTTTAACGGGGAATTTTTTTAAGACACGCAATGCTGTGGTATGGCTATTTAACGAAATAATTATGTGAAATGTTCTGCAATAGTTCATTAATTTTTTTTTTTTACTTTTATTCCCCCCTCATTTAAAGCCACTCTTTAAAAAGTGAAGTTGTTTATTAAAAAAAAAAAAAGAAGTTATATTTTAACGGCCTCAATTTTTAAATGGCGGTGTTTATGGGCTTTAATTTCATTCCAACTACTGTATTATATTTGGATCACTTTTTTTTCTTTCTTTTTTAAATTGCTTTTAAGTAGGTACTCGATTGTTACACATTTTGATAATTATTGCGTTTATACTATTACCGTTATTTCTTTATAATATTATTATTATGCTCGTCAGTTCTAATCAGTATTGAGAGCGAGAGGAAAGTACTTGAATTGCACTGTTTTTTTTTTTATTAAGCGTACCGTTATTTAAAAAAAAATTAGAGAGGAAGGAGCCAAAAAAAAAAAAATGAAAATTTGAGATTATCGTTTTGACAATGGAAAAATCTTTTTTCTCATGTTTAACCAACAATTGACGTCACAATTCAATAAGTTAGAGCGAAACGTTGAGAATTTTAATCGAGTATGAAATCGATGGCATTTTTTTTTTTTTTAAGAAAAAAAACTTATCTTTCTTTTTCTCCCCTCCGATCGAGAAGAAACTCCATTTCTAATTGGGTTTGGTTTTTGTATTGTCAGTCGAGGGGTTTTTTTTCTTCTTCTCTATAAATATTACAAGTTATGTGTTTTTTTTTTTTTTCATATTTATTTTTTATAAAATTGATTTTTTATTATCTATTTTTTTTTTTGCGAGTATTACTTGGCATGAAAACGAATCAAAGAATCGCTTGAAATTCGATAAGTTCCAGAGAAATGGAATAATTTCCAGTTTCTTTATGTTGTCCTATAATCTAATTTGAAACATTTTTTTTAAAAGTCAAATGTTTTGTTGAGCGTAAACGAAGCAATTATTAAATTATTTTTGAAATATTTATTTGAAAAATGGAAATCAGATGAACGCGCGTGCTAAATGCTCACGTTTTAAATGGGGATTTTTTTTTAAAAAAACAACTTCCGTGACATGTATTCAGATAATTTTTTTAAAAAAATTAAAATTAATTGATAATTTTAATTCCGTGTCTTCTTAGTTTGTTATCTTTTTATTTTGTTGTTTTTAATGAAGAAATATACACTAGACAAAGTTAAATGGCTTACAATTAATTTTCCTTCTTAAATAAAAATAATTAGGAGGTTAGGTTTGAAAATTTTATTTTTAAATTTTGATCATTTCCAATTTTAATACAGGAGCTTTTAATTTTAAATTACGCACTCTAATAACTGTTTTAAAAGCTTGCTTTAATTAAGTTTTTCATGATGATTAAATCAACCGTTTGTTAATTAGCTGTAGTACTTTCCTTTCCCAATTAATGCTTATCAATTTAAAGTTCCATTTTAACTTAAAGAATGAACCAAGTCTGTGTTACAGATTTTTTTTTGTCAAAAATTAATTTGAAATGGTAAATTGAAATATCGAAGCCCCTCATATGTACAGTACAGTGTATATATGAATATAGAGAAAGTGCGATGCTGGTTTGTTTTCGGCATTTATACCAAAATATGAAAAATCACAAGCTTAATTAATTTAATTATGACTGAAGTATAATAATCAGTAGTTTAATTTTACGTTTTTTTCTTTTTTCTTTGGATATATATTTGGATATTAATTTGTCTTAATATTAAATTTTTTTTTTTATTTTTTTTTACCATTACGGTACGTGTTTATTTTGCAAATTAAAATTGAAGCATTGAGTTTCTAAAGTAAAACTTGAAATAAGAACGTTTCGTTAATTTAATAACTAAAGAGTTCTTAAATAAGGAAGACAAGATGTTAATCGTAGCTTCAACATTTTTGAATTCATAAAATAATTTTGATGAACTAATTTTTTCTAGTTTGTTTTCATTTTGATATTAAGAAAAAAAAAATAATAATACTAAAAAAAAAACCACCTTAATAAATTTAAATTTTATTGTTACTTGTTAATAAAATGCAGTAATAAAAATGGTTTAATTTTTTTTTAAATAAAAAGTCAGTTATTTTGTAGGGTGGATAAAATTAGGGTGGATAAATTTCGCAGATAAAAAAAACTTTTAATGCTAGCTAATAAATATTATTTTTACAAGTACATGTACAAATTTTATTTAAAAATTGATGTTTAATTATTCCTAAAACGATGAATAATAATTATTGTACTCACATAAAAAATTGTTCCAAATTTTGACGTAAAAGTTTTTGCGCCACATGTCCACTCTCTTTAATCGGAGATTCAAGGTGCATACAATGAGCCTATTGATCACAATTAATCACTCGCGTTATTTTCATTGTATCCATTTCACGATGATTATTTTCATTATTTTCAATATTTTATTTTTTTAATACATAAAATTAACGAATATCTCTAATTAAATATCTCATTATTTTAGCGTCACTTTTTAAAAAACGTCACTTTCCCGCTTTATTAATTTTTTTTTTACTATTAATGATTTTATAGTTATTTATTATTGTTAAGAGTTGGTAAAATAGGTCGGTCCGGTCACTCTCATTCGCATGTTCAGTCTCGAAAGAGTTGTTGGTATTCCGAAGATGTTCGTTCCACGTTGTTTTCGTACGGAACGTTAGCGTATCTTACGTTTGCAACGTGAGTGGAGGTTTCTCTTTGAATTTGAAAGACATGAAAGAGAATTTTGTGAAAGAGTGAAAATCGAGATAGACAACAACCTCTACATGAAGTGAGCTTAGATAGGGGGGGATGGGCGGAGGAATTTGATCATCTTAACTACCTGCAACCACATTGGTCAATGGTAAAGAGAGAGGAGGATAATAAAAAATTAACTCTTTTTTTTTTTTATTTCTTTTCATCTTTATTTTTTTTCCTTCTTTTTTTCAGCTTTTATAAACTCTCTTTGAAAACGGTTAACTGAGAGGGTTTGTGATTTGGGTCAACGCTCCTCGGGAACAACTTTTTTTTTTCACCGAAAACAATAAACTTGCAGAATGAATAATATCGTTTCTATTTACATTCAAATAGTGTCAATCCGATCAGTTAATTTATGATTATCCCTCACTAGGTTAAAGAAATTATGCATAAATGCATGACCTTTACAAACACATGGCTAAAAGAGATTAAAAAAAATATTGCATGTAACGAGAATGTAAATTTAAGAAACATAATAAAATCTATAATTATAAATTTTAATAAATAAAAAAATATAAAAGTAGTTTATTTTTATATTATGTTTAATAATTTTTTTTTTTTTAAAAATTTGCATAATTTATTTAAAATAATGTTTTTTAGTTACCTATGAATAATTGTAATGTTAATTGCTGAAACTTAACATAGTGAATGAGGAGATTTGCATACACACTTTCCAAACACTTTCTCTTTTTATTTTCCATTTTTAAATTTTATTGCATAATAATTCTTTTAGCATTCTCTTATAATATGAAAAAATGTTTTAAAAAAAAAAAATTGAAAGTAAGTTTATCTCGAGTTTACGGTAATTTTAAAACGAGTAGAGCATGTACGTACTTGTCGAAGATAAAATTGTTTATAAAATGTAAATAATTATATTAGAAATTTCGAACAGGTGATGTCTGGTACGTAGTTTCGCTCTTCAAACTGTATTGCGCAGGGTACTCGTAAACACTTTCTTCTGTAAATTTGATAATTTCTAACTAGTAAAACAAGTATGCTATTTTATTTGTAAATAATGGAAATAACCTCTATTTACTAATCTTTTCGGGGAGAAATGTTTAAGCGCGCGTACAGCAATCTTACATATTTTGGAAAACGTGTAATTAGAATGTGAAAAATTGGATAATTATAATTAAACTGTCGACGATCAGGTTTTAGACTACCTCATTCCCTACATAATAGAAATAGTTATGTAATGAAATGTCTAGGTATTTTTGTGCAGTATTATTGCACGATACACTTGAATCAAGTTCAAATAATAGCCTGAAATTTATTATTTTATGAGAGAAAAAAAAAAATCAAAATATTTTATTGAAAAAAATAATGTTTTTAATAAACAATGCAATGCCATTCCGCACTTGCACTTTTTGATTATCTTTGCTGCACATAAAGTACTACCTGGCACGTTAATATTTATCATTCCACAACTTATTTTTTTTTTATTAAAAAAATTTGTTTTTTAGACTTCCAGACTTCACTATTATAATTTTGCTTGTAACTTGACTAATAAATGTCGAAAATATTAGTTTAAAAAAAAAGCTGGCGGGATGCTTATTAAGGAAGTAAAAGTGAGGAAATAACTCTAATGGAATTTCAATGCGAGAATTAAACAGGAAATAAATTTATGACGTAAAAGTTTCCATTTCCCAACAACAACAACGAAAAATAATAATAACTACCGGTATATACATTTTATTACATTACCGTACCGGAAGCTTGTAAAAAGATTTAAAAAAAAAAAAAAATAAGAATTTGCTAATGAAGAAAGAAGCCTAAAATTGAATTTAAAATAATAACTTTTGTACTGTGGTACGCCTATTATAGTCCCTATTATAGGGAGGTATCAGTAACAAATCATTCTGAATTTGTTTTTGTTGATGTTTGATTGCGCTATATTTGATAAAAGTTTTATTTATTGTGTTCAATATTATAGCAAGAGTTGCAAAATGCACTAGATTAGATTGTAAAGTTTTACAATTGCTTTGTAAATATTTTTTTTTGTTTTTGAATCAAAAATAACTTTATCGCTACGAACTTTTTTATATGCCGGGTACTAAAAAAAATCGACATTTTTAACTTTCTTGATCTTTACAATAATATTTGAGATAATTATTTTACAAGAGTAGAATCGTATGGAAGAAAAAGACAGCTGTACCTACATGTAGCTGTCTTTTTCTTCCATACGATTCTACTCTTGAAATCCCGCTATCCAGAATTAACAGCATTTTCAATACTGTACATGCAATGAAATAATATTGGTGCAAAAAATTATTATGTTTTTTTTTTGTTTAAGTTTGGTTTTTATTGTTTCTAGGGACATCGGGCAATGCCAAGAGCCTAGATAGGTTAGAATGTCACCCTTATATGTCCGACTACTTGCCAAGTCTAGCGTGGAAATATAAAGCTCTTATATTGCTATAAAATAATGAATTTATACCCCAAGAAATTATAATATTTTGGTAGTGAAATTTTGAGTTTTGTGTACAGTATTAGTGATTTGCATCTTATCACCCGCGAATAATATTAGTGCTCCACATTTACCCATATTTTGCGACCCGCATCAGCTTATAATTGCATCGGCAGCATTGTACATTAGAACCAAAGAAATTTGCACCGAATGCTTTAAAGCAATTATTCACAAATTATGTTCAAAAATACGGTTTTTTTAAAAATAGTTTGATTTCTATTGAAAGATGAAAAAGTAGATGTGTTGTTGAGGTGACGAGTTACCGTTTCATGTTGAACTGTTACGGTGTATTAGTTTTGCCAGTCGAATATCGTTCTTTGTTGGTCACGTAAAGGTACACTGCGTATTTAGGTTACATTTAAAACTGATTGACGAATATCGGGGAGGGAAAATATAGACAAATCTTTCTTATATTTGATGAAAAAAAAAATTATTTTTTAAAAAAAAATAATTGTTAATTAAGTAAGTTACAGTGATTGGGCGCGCATTACAATGGCGATCATTATGGAAATATGCAAGTGAAAGTTAGAAAATAATTCAAATTGCGTGAGTTTTTTTTGCGTTGAATATGGAAGAATTTAATGTAAGCATCACGCATTAAAAATTTGATTTAGTTGAAAAATATATAAAAATTTTTTTTTTTACCCTGCTTGGAATGTTCGGTTTATCATGTGAAATAATTTCAGTGCGTGTGGTAAGCGCACGATTAAATTGTTGTAAATTGTAATTATGGCTTGCGCGCTATGTCTTCAAAATTGCCAGTACAATAATTATATTTAGCGGTACCGTAATGAAAGTGTCTAAATGCAAATTAAATAAAATGTTTAGATTAGGTGTTTCATGTGATAGGGTTAGTTAACATATCACAACATTTTGCTGCTTTTGGTGAAAGATGAACAGTTTTTAGGTTGCTCCATTTATTCTTTAAAAAAAAAAACTAACGGACATTTTCTACATTTAAATTAGAGTTTTGTATAATTCTTTAAAATCTGGTTTAATAATTACTAATTAACAATTTTCTTAATAAAACGCATATAGTAGTTAGATAATAATAAGCAGGATCATTTTGTTGTCAATTTTAATGTTTACAAACATAGGCATAAACGAGCCATCAAGCGAGATAATTAGTTACAAAAGTACAGGATTACTCATTTAATATTTTTTTGATGTCAAATTTGACAATCTTGAAATTTCAATTTTTTATTTAAAAAAAAAATTAATACAGAGCATTTTTTATGTAAAGTAGAGAGATTATTATAACACGGTGTATCAAAAAAAAAAAAAAAAAAAAAACCCGAGCTATTCTTTAATAAGTAAAATAAATGCCAAAATGTTATTGGGACTAAAATTATTTAAATCTATAATATTGCAGTATATAAACTTACTATTACATGTACAGTACTACGGCATATTAACTACGGTATAATTTTTATGAGCCGTAGCAGTTAAAAATTGGCGGCACAGTGAGTGGCGAGCTCGTATTGAATCTATTGAAGCGTGTCTTGAGACCGCCGGAGGATATTTCCAATTCAGAACTATTACAAATAAATGTTAAAAAAGCATTCAAGTAAAATGTAATATGTGTCATTGAAATATTTAAAGGGTTAAACAGATTAATGTTGTACGAGTAATTCAAGTGGTTTTATTTCAATAATCCACACAGAAATTATAAATTAGTTTTTTTTCGGTACACTGTGTATTATTTTAACAATAAATTGGAACATTATTTTTGTAAAAATTGTTACAAAATACATGTAGGCTTACCGGTATTTTAGAAAAATAAAAAAAAATTAAAGTTAATTTTTATTGAAGGAATTTGGAACAATTTTGGAGGAAAAAAAAAAATTAAATTAAGTTTTATAAATTTGTTTGTTTTCTACCGTATGACTTGCATTTACATGTACGGTGAATTTGTTTTCAAAATTTGAAACTTTAAAAATAATAGTTTAGCGTTGTTTTATTATTTAAGTTTTTAAAAAAATCACTTAATATAGAACAACAATTTAGGCTTTATGTAAATGATGTTGACATCGCGGATATCTATTTATTTTAATCATAATTATTTTATAAATTTAGTGTTATTGCCAGATATTAGTTACAAACACGATTAACTGTTTAAACTCCAGTAAAGTTTAATTTATTAAAAGCAAAACGTATTTCAACGAATTGGGAAATCATAATAATTCTAACAGGTTCAATTACTGAAAAAATTCTGGTCGCATTTTCCGTTTTTTCCCCATGCAAATGCCGATCAAGATTTCGATTTTCTGATCTGAAAATGATTTCATGCCCATAGGTTTATCGATGCTTTGCTTACCGGTAATTAATTATGGATGCTCAAAATGAACAAAGGACACAGGCTTAACGAGTTTTATTTTTTTAAAAAATATATAATAGGTTTACTGTATAATATATTAAAAATTTCTAATGACCTCAAATTTGGAAGAAAAAAAAAAATGGAAATAAAGCATTATAATGAAAAATTAATATAATCGCAAAATGTATTTGTATTCATCGTTAAAAATTAATTAGCTGAATGTATTTTAATTAATTTTTTTTTATTGTTTGAAAACATATTATTTGATAGCAAAACTTCATAATCCAATTTTACAAATAATGAAAAGAAGAGAAGTTTTTTGAGCTCAAAGGTCAAATCTTCTACAAAGAAGATGTCCTATATCCAACGTAAACCTTTTTTCTTTCTTTTTTTTTTTTTTAATTCGTGATTTCTTCTTCGTGAGAAGGGATTTTTTTTTTGGATATATTTTTTTTATTATTATTATTGTTATTTCAAATAAACCGTGGCGCTGTAGGGGAGAAAAGATGAGTACGGTATATTGCTACCAGTTGAGTTCGAAACCTTTCAACTCTCGTTTTCTTCTGCAACCAATTTACAGGTGTAATCTACACTCGGAATAGCACCGCTTTGATTAGAATGCAGCTAACTATCACTTTTTTTTTGTTGAGAAAAAAAAAAAAAGAATTGTTACGTAAGAGGTAAAATTGAGTAAATGAACTTTAAAAAATAAATAAACAGCACATAATAGCGTTTTTAATGTCAACTACTTTTTCCTTTTTTACCGCATTTTAAAAACAATTTATGGGATTTTAAGCCGTCTTATACTATACTGTATCAGCAAACACTATAATACGGACTGGTAATTTAAATTAAAAAAAAAAAACTACTTGTAAAATAATTTAGGAAAAAAAAAAGTATTTTACATAATAAGTTCTGAATATCTTGCGAAATTTTTAATACATGTATTTGATTTAGTTTTTTTATTTGTTCCTTTTGTTTTTTATTTGTTTCATAAAGTACTTAATAAATACCGTAAGTCTATAATAGCTTTTGCACTTTGATAGATTAC
Organism: Polydesmus complanatus; assembly: GCA_034692225.1. NCBI lineage: Eukaryota > Metazoa > Arthropoda > Diplopoda > Polydesmida > Polydesmidae > Polydesmus > Polydesmus complanatus. The sequence continues at coordinate 76,842 of JAQGAZ010000140.1, forward strand.
TTAATCCAATTTTATTCCATCAAAGTGAAATGAAGATTTTCTTTCAAACGAACAATGCAGTTGAGGAGTTTTTCTTTTAAAAACAACAGCAACACACGGTGTTTATGTTCGTACATTATGATATAGAATTGTAGAGCTAAAGAAGAAAATGAGAGATAAAAGTGCAGTGCGAAACAATGCGGGGTCAGAACGGAAAAGTGAAAAGGATGCGCGTGGCCTCGTTTCACTTTGGCATTGAAGAATCTTTCTTCTTTTTTTCGGTTATCGCAAATCTTATCTCTTGTACGGTTTGCCGAATGTAGACGTTATAAATTTTGCAGACGCGTATTTTCTTAACTTTTATCTATTTAAGCAAATATATTGGAATGCATTTTTGAAGAAGGATAAAAAGAAATCAACTTTTCAAATGCAAATTTTTTTTTTACAAGACCACTTAAATATTTTGACGTTATTATTGGGAAAGTAAAGATCTTCCGATAATATTGGTGGATAATGTATGGGGTGAATCTAAATTCCCAAATTACTGAGTGTTATAATAAAAAATAAAAAAAACTGCTGTGATTTTTTTTATTAGTAATTGACTTGGTACATTCATGAACGGTTTCTTTTCCTTTCTTTGATGATTATAGTTGCATCGTTCATTGAGATTGCTTGACAAGCGAACGCATTTCATTTGAAGTTTATTGTGACACTTTTAGAAAAACTTGTTTGTAAAACTTGAATGTTTAATTATTCTTCACCAGAAAACTATAAATTACTATTATAACGTTGACACACGCATTATGAATGCATTTTAAATTAATTTTTTTTTTAAATTAAAAAAAGCTAGTTTTAAGTTGTCAAAAATATCGGAATTAAATAATTGAGAAGCTGCTAATATTGCATGCTAGTTATTTTGGTATCGTGGTATTTATTTTTTGTATTTTTGTTATTACAATGCATGTAAGTATTTCACATTTGCTAGTTTTTATATGGTTTTATTATAAGTTTATCTGATTTTTTTAAAAAATTTGAGTGCAATTACGTGAATGCTAAATTTAGGCACATTATATTCAAATTTAGAGCATTATACTTATTTTCCAATTATAAAATATTTTTATTTAAATTCGTAAACATTTTGCAACCTTTGGCTTTTGTTCATACTTGTACGAGAGAAAAAAAAAGTTACCGTAATTTAAGATTCCAGACAAGTTAAAATTTAATTTTCACATCTTTTATCTTTGCGCATTGTTAAAAAAATATGTAAAGTACTTAGAGTGTTCATAGGGAGTAAATTTAAGGGAGAAGCGTATCGTAAATCTCCGTTAATTTATCTTAACAGTGCAACAATAATTTGTTGCAGATCTTATTAAGATGATTCACATGCACATGAGATAATTTGAGTATATGAATGACGCAATCAGTGGTGGACGCAATGTAGACAATTTTTCGATAGATTATAGATTGCATAACTATTCAAATAGAGCTTAACATTTCATTAAAGGAATAAGAAGTTTGAATAATAAAGTATCGGAGATGCAAATATCCGGATAATCAAATTTTATTAAAGGAACACTCATATTTTGCATTAATTTATTTAAATTTTAATAAAAAAGGAAAAATTGCAGTAGGGTGAAACAATGTTAAAAAAAATAATAAAGAATGCATGACTAACTTGATTCTAGAATCCTTTTTTCGCGTTTTTTAAAAAAATGTTCCCCATAGGACACGTTCGGATAATCGAGGCTCTACTGTAGTTGATGAAAAAACATTATAACAGTTACTATCGCCTACTTACCGGTACTACCCTATACAGTACTACACAGTATTCTGTACCTCAGGTTGGAAGCCGCTGGAATAAATGTTTTATTTACGTTTTATTATAACATTTTGCTATCGCCTGTTGCTGATGTAACTTCATTGGCATCGTAACAACTTTTTGAAAATTAAAACATTTTCTTTCACAAATCATAATTTATTACTACAGCATTTAACATAATTATCGCAAATGCTTGTATTAGTACTGAATTTTTTTTTTTTTTTTAAATAAAATTAATAATTTTTAATACCGGTACCGGTAGTTATTATAATCATGATTGCAACGTTATTAATATTTATCAGAGAAATTAGACGAAAAGTATTATTTTTGACAAATAGAAATGCTCTGTAAGCATTAATAATTATTAGCGGTGTCCCAGAACATTTTAAATTTAAACTAAGTTTAGAGTTTCATCATCGTTTTCGTTAGCTTTTTCATCATGGATTTTTTCAAAATTTTCTGATACATTTTTAAGAAATTTTTCATAATAAATTTGGTTCATATTTTTTTGTAATAACCATAATGCAAACCAATCGCCGAAATTATAATTGATATTTTTCAATACCGTTTTATAGCTGTTTTTTGATTCGCGCTTTCCGTTCCACGTACAATTGCATTTTTTGAGAATGGTGGAAAACGCCACTATCAGCCAGCAGAGAAACGAGAGGGAAGAAAAGACGGTTAAGACGGTTATCCAAGTCATCAGCAAAACGAATAACTTTTCGTTGAGCACATTGAAGGGCAAGGCGCATAGAAAGTCGTGTTTTTGCACACTTCCGGTCAATCCGTATTGATAGAAGTCACATTTAGCCATACGCGGGAAGATGGTCACTAACTCGTCGGTCCTACTGTTATAATCCACGTCGAAATAGTGGAAAACTTTCCAACCGTTGGTAGAAAACTCACCAGAAAATAGTTTGTCGAAAAAAAAAAAATTGACATCCGTCAACAATCAAGTTCATTAACACGCAACTCACGTAAATAAAACTCAGGTTACGATTGCGCGTCGCTTTCTTTATAAAATATTGAGACAGCACTTGAATATCATTTTCGATATTATTTTCGGTCAAGGGGAAATTATCGTAGGGTTTTCGAGGAATCGGTTGCCGGAATGTAATGGTCATATTGGACACGTTCCCATTTTCCACACTACTCCATAGATAATGAGGTAAATAGAATAAAATTCCTTGGATTAAAAGTACGAACGGTATCCACTGGTAATAAGTAATGTAAAGTTTCTTGTTCTCCGGAAGAGCGTGATCGACCCCTGGATAGGCTAAATCTTCTCCGATGATTCCACTTACACGTTCGGGTAATACGAAAGTATTTTGCATCCAACAATAAATATTAATGAATTCTTGAGAAAAATGACCAGAAGACGAATAACATTTTGTGGTTTCAAATATACCTTTAGTGAATGTTATCATAGAAAGGAAGAGTAGACTAGGAGAAGTGATCTTGTAATGAAGTTTGAATACGAAATCGTCAATTGTGGCTGCGCTTTTCAACGGATGGTCTTTGAGAGAATTTGCAATTGAGCGTAAAACTTCCATGTTGATTTTATCTGATAAATGATTCAAACATTTAATTTTTTTTTTTGAAGAGAGTTTACGTATTTATAGGTTTATTGATTGATTAAAATCTAACGTTGGGTTAGATATTTGTTATTGTTTAATTATATTGGTTTGATGCAGTTGCACTTCCGTTACGCAAGTGAGTTTCAAAATTCAATTAAGTGAATCATGCATTTGAGGACAATTGAACTTTTTATTTTTTGCACCACTATCAGTATCAAAATAAATTAATCGGCACATTTGCAAATCTGTCAAAATTTAGACATCTCTAAATTATTCTAGTAAAAAGAGACTTTGAAATAAAATAAGTATACCGGTAATTTGAAATAAACTTTTTTATGTTCAGATTTTTTATTAAATTTTCAATCGACAAACATTTGCGTTTGATATTTATTCATTTCTTATTACTGTATTTTAAAAGTACATTATGCTTTTTTTTTTTTTTTTAAATTAAAAAAAAAAAAAATTATGAATTTTTAGTGATTTATATCTAACAATCTATCTGGGGCAGTTTTAATAGTGTCAAATGTTACTAGTTAAATGCAGTTAATGGTCGATACGCGTTGCACAATTTTCTAGTTTATTTTTTGTTTTAGATTCGATCATATCAATCTTTTTTAACCCTAAAATTGCACCGGTATTTTAATCATGGAAACTAATCCATTAAAAAAAAAAAAAAAAATAGTAGCCCCGTTATTTACAAAATTTCCATCTTTAAAAATTATTATCGGTAATAAGTAAATTTAATAATTATTTTTAATTTGCAACACTTTATTGTGAACCGGAAACAGAAAAAGCTTTGTGATGTTTACTTTTAATTGACTTTTTTTTTATGGTTCAGAATAATTTTTTTTCCTCCCTATTCTTAACCACTTATTGTTTACGGTATTTTAATTAAATAGTGCAGAGACATTATTTTGAATTAAGGTATTATTCAGTTTATTACTTTTATAACAATGTTCGGCAACCAATTATATTTCGTTCTTTTACCAACGTATCATCATTCTATTTCCGGTATACCTATAATAAGCGATTTTTCTATGCAACTTTTTTTTTTCTGTTGAACTTGCAATTGTGCCAATAACTTCGATACTAATTCAGTCTTGAGTTATATTTTGTTTCTTTAATCTACTTTGTTTACTTTGATTATTTTGAACAAACTAATAATTATTTAAACGCTTATTTTTAGCTCAATTACCGAGTAGAAAATTACTATTTAAAAACGTTGATAAATACGAAAAATATGATCATAAATTAATCTCGGCAAAAGCATAAAGTGTTTTTTTATTTAAAATTTTAATGTATTACCATTGGCGATTTTCCAGAACGATGCGCGTTATGTATGTGGAAAGTAGCCTACGTGCGCTCAGGTTAATTAGAGCGTTCTTTAGTACAAGGTTTGCTTATTCTGAAGACATGAATAGTGCCAATGTATTTTAACAAGGCAGTAACGCCTAACGTGCTGAATCAAATGACTTCCATCCATTTGCGAGGGAAATTATAAGATGCGCTGACGTCAGGGATCGAACATGTCTTCCGCGCTAAATTACCGTACAACGTACGGTATTTTCTTCCCCCCTAACTCAAAATATTTGGATGGAGATAAACATCTTTTTTTAACTTCTAACATTTATTCTTTTTTACCTTCTAAAAATATAGTTAAAATTGTATTGGTTTAATTTTTTTGCAGCTATATTTATTCTATATATATAAGGCAAGTATAGAATGTGATTGGAGATTTTTATTTTAAGGATTTTTTTTTTTCCAAGTTCTTGACAGCAGACGCAGTTTTTGCGCAAAAGATTTATCATTCTCAATTTGGTACACGAAAGATAAGTGCTAGTAGAGGATTACACCTTTGAGTGCTGTATTAAAAATGGTAAGTTATTAATTAATAATTATTTAAAAATGATGAAAATCAAATATTATTCTTCGCTTAATTTTTTTTTTATTTGCTTACTTTTTTTTCTCGAAATATTAAGTTTTATTGAATTATTACGGTATCAGTTTTTTATTTACGGTATTTATTATTTTTTTTTAACAAATTATAATTGTAAAATATAATACAGTATACTTTTATAAATCATTTGTTTAAGACTTTTAATTTATTTGTAGTAAACTTTTAAGCGAAATTAAGCTGTATTCAAAAAATAATTAAATTTATTGTTTAAACTCGCTAAATTATAACACGAATAGCATTTAAAAGTGAACTTAAATCAATCGAATTAATGATTTTTGTTTAGTTTTGCAATTTTTAAAATTCTATCATTAAATTATTTCAGGCGGACGATCTAACAAATGACCAAAAAACAAGTAAGTTAAATGTCGAATTATTCAAAAGTTGTATGTAATTTCATTATTATAATGCTATGATTGTTGCATGATAATTTAGCTTACACCTATTAATACAAAATTATAAATTAAATATTTTCAGTGCTACGAAAGGCATTTAATATGTTTGATAAAGATAAGAAAGGCGTAATTCAAACCTCTCAAGTTGCAATGATTTTAAGAACATTGGGCCAAAAATTTAATGATAAGGACTTGAAAGATATCATTGAAGAAATTGACGTGGAAGGTTGAGAGTTTTTTTCCTTTTTTTTTTATTTATTTATTTATTTTTTTTTGAAAGTAAAACTTGATTATATTAGGAACTGGACAATTGGAGTTTGATGATTTCTTAACATTGGCCGCTAAGTTTATAGTTGAGGAAGTTGAAGAAGATGAAGAAGCCATTCAGCAAGAATTAAAAGAAGCGTTTCGACTTTACGATAAGGAAGGCAACGGTTACATTAACGTATCAGATTTGCGAGAAATTTTAAGGGCTTTGGAAGACAACATGGCCGAAGAGGAATTGGATGGCGTTATTGCAGAAATTGATACCGATGGAAGCGGGACAGTTGATTTTGATGGTGGGTACAGTATTTATGTTTTCTAACTATAATTTTTTATTATTACAGTACAGTGTATTACATTAATTTGCCATTTTAAAAACTAAATTTGATCATATTTTATTTATTGTTAATTGTTTACGATTGACTGAACTAGAACCGGATTAAGCTTTTTTGAGGCCCTAGACAAAAATATTTTTTGGGCTCCTGTTAAAAAATAATTTTGCCGCTCGCTCTTCTCCCACCTTACTAAATTATTTTGAAAAATTGGGCAATTGTGGCATTTTTTCGTGCCACATTTTGCATTAAACGCTACAACAAGGGATCATTTTTTGGTTAAAAACCAGACCGTAGTACAGACCACTGCCCGACCCTGAACTGAACCCTTGATAAATTGAAGTAGATTTTTTTAAAGAAAAATCTTTAATTACAGCTGGATTATAAATAAATTACAGTATTGTAAAAAAAGATCATTATGATAACTGTTGAACTTGCCGGTTAATGATACCAACTGTTTTTAATTAAAAAAGGAAAAAAAAATGGCAACACTTATTTTTATCAATGTTTTAATTTTTAAAAGTACGGTATACAGTATTTATAGTTAATTCGGTTATAAGTGTTATTTTTGTGCTAACATTTTATAACCATTTCTTTAAATGAATATCGTGTATCTGTATTTTCCAACTTATAAAGTCAAAAGTTTGTCAAAATATTTAATTTATTCTTTTAAATGTAGCATATAAGTATTATTAAATGCATTGAAAAATATAAAAAATTCTGTATAGGTACGTACATGTAATTACTAATAATTTTTTTTTTTTTTTTTGTAGAATTTATGGAGTTAATGACAGGTGACTAAGTACAACACCAAAGGCCATTATGTCAATTGACTTAAGTCATTACTTTATTAATATTAGATATCTACAACTTTGAAACTAATAAATCATTTTACTAAATTGTAAATCCCAACCGATGGCTTACGGTTGCCATTTTTAAGTTTTAATTTGTTTATTTATTAAAATTTAAATAATTTGGCTGGCGCTGTATGAAAGTAAGTTATATTTAAGTAATGTACTTACTGTAATGCCTTTACGGTCTTCACATACGGTGTAATAATTTTAAGTTCAAATAAGTTTATTGAAAACGAAATGCATCTTTCAAAATGGGGACATTTATTTATGAATTAAAATTATTATTTTAACATGTTTTTTTTTATATTATTTTGATTTTCTTTTAGTTTGTTTATTTTTTTTTTCCATTAGTAACATTTTATTTTTCAACAATATCGGGTTTAATAAAATAATCCTAATAAAGTAACTCATACTAGATTAAATTAATTACAAGTTACAGCTCTATAGTTTTTACTATTATATTTCATTGGTTATCAATATTATTTTATTTATTAGGACCCGCTGTAGTTATTTTTCAACTTGGTAAAAATATTAATTACGTGGTATGAAATATTATTATTGTAAGTTACAAACAACCGATCGAACGATTATTATTATTTAAAAAAACAATTAAACCAAGAAATAATAATTTATGATAAAATAATAAGACTATTATTTTGGGAGTTAAATTATTTTAAAAGGTAAACAATTACAGTACAACAATATGATAATATTAAACAACAATAACATTTCATAATAATTACGGTAACTAATTATGCACAATAAAATACAGTATATTCATTCCAAATGTACAATTTACTTTTAATATATCTAATTTTATTAAAGCGTTTGTCAAGTAATTTTAATAAATTAAAGAATATTTATTCATATACTGTAATTATATGCCAATTTTGGCAGTCCAAATTATGATACTCGTACAAGTGTGGATCTAAATAATAATTTTATGAGTTGTGCAGAGGATGCATTAGATTGCATTTTAGAAATTGACAAAAATTTCCTAGTAGTGGTTTGAGTTTTTGCAAATCCAAGGACTATAACGACAATTATTATTAATTGAGGCATAAAAGGCTCATTCACGTATAAACTCGAAATTGAAATTGGCGCTTAACGTAAGTCGACACAGGGCGCGGTAGAGTACGGATAAGCAAACACACCTCCCATTACATGTATTTACATAGGAGGTGTCAGTCGCGCATCATCGATGTAGTCGCGAACACGGCAGTATCGAGCGTCTTCTATTGGTGCTTTTTTATCGTGACGTCATTCGATAGCATTGAATTTTTATGGTGAGTTTTTCTCTCAAACGATCGCAATTTCAGTATGTCGGTCTCTATCTATTTTATGATTTCGTTTAATATATTAGCGAATAAACTCGTAGTTTTAGTTGAAAATGGGGAATATATTTTTGATCCCGACGCAAATTAAAGAGTTAATTATTAATTGGCTTCAAAATTTAGTGGATATGAATTGGCCTCTACCTGATTTTCGACGCTCGCACGTATTATGGCGATTAGGAAGTTCAATAGTAATTCCTCTAGTTGGTACCTTCTCGAAGGTTATGACAGGTTAGTAAACGCTTCGCACTTTATTATTGAAAAAAATAATTGGCGAAAATTTTTAATAGTTTAAACACTGCCTTGTAAAAATACATATATACTTTTTTTTTTGATTCAAAGTATTTTACACGTAAATCTAGTTGGGCGAGGTTACACGTGGTAAAAAGTTGGACACGGAGCATTTTTGGGTTATGTAATGTGATGTTTAGTACAAGCACAGTGTTTGAAAAAAGAGGAAAAAAAAAAAAAAAAAGGGTGTTCCCAAAAATATTTTCCTAATGTAAGAGTTGATTCCTAGTAAGTAATACTTAAAAGAGATTATAAAACGTGCCAAATGGCTTCTATTTTTACGAAGTACAGGAACTGATTTTTTTTAATAAGAATTTAAAATGCGTTGGTGAAACATTTTGTAATAATCATTTGGAGTACTGTACAGCATTTTAATAATCAGGAAATGGGTTAAGAAAGTGACTAATTTAAGGTGACTGCGTATGATTGGTGTATTATAGTAAGTATATAAATTATTTTCAAGGTCTTTTTCTCTTCCAACGTAATTAAATTTAATCACAATTTAATAAGTGATGTTATTCTTTTCAAGTTGAGAGGCTTCGATATTTAAGTTTTCTTGAAACCTTAGACGATGACAAAAAAGTCAATCATAATAATATTATAATAATACCCGATTGAAACAATTCTTGTCAAAAGTTATCTGTAAACTTTGATAAAATATAATCTAAAACACTTGTTCAAATATTGTAACTACTGCAGGCCTATATAAACTATTTAAAGTACTGTAACAACAAAACGGATAATCGATTCATCACACCACGTTGTACTTAAATGTTTTTTTTTTGTGTGTGTTTATTGAATTCTTTTTACATTCATTGTTAATTAAATGTTGCTATTACATTTTGCAGATTGGCTAAATAAATTCGAGGTATACAATCGAGATATTCTATACAGAGCTTTAGATAAGAGGCCGAGTGACCGACCACTTGTGACGGTGTGCAATCATAATTCGTGTTTAGATGATCCTATAATATGGGGTATTTAATAAGATGATGACTGTGGAGATAATTTAAATAATTATTACTCTTGTATAATAGGTACTTTAAAATGGAGGGATGTGTTACGAGCGAGCAGAATTCGATGGAGCATCGCAGCTCATGATATCTGCTTCACAGAAATGTCTCACGCCATCTTTTTTGGCTTAGGGAAAACTGTACCCGTGGTTCGAGGGAAAGGAGTTTATCAAAAAGCTCTAGATTTTTGCATCGACCGTCTTAATCGAGGAGAATGGATTCATATATTTCCTGAAGGAAAAGTAAATGTTTCGAGAGAATTCATGAGGCTAAAGTGGGGTAATGTAATTTTTTTTCAGGTATTGTAAGTAGAATCAAAGATAATATTAATTCTGCTGTTTTTTACAGGTGTTGGTCGTTTGATTTCCGAATGCAAAGTTTGTCCGATCGTTATTCCTATGTGGCACGTTGGTAAAGTGCATAAACATTGTATAAAATTTAACGAGAATTAATTTTAGATTATTTATTAAGGAATGGATAGCGTCCTTCCAAATGTTGAACCTTATCGCCCAAAAAAAGGAAAAGTAAGATGGCATATCTTTGTCTTTCCACTTCAAATAGATAAAAAATAACGAAATATTTGCAGAGGGTTACTTTAGTTTTTGGTGAGCCAATAGAACTGGAAGGAGTAGTAGAGCAGTTAAAGAAAGATAACAAATCTGAGGTATTGCAATTTTTCAGTTTTTAATTCAGTAATGAAACTTTTAAAGAGTTAAAGATCATCTCAACAATTATTTTTTGAGTAGATCGAACAACGTAAAACGATAACGGATATAATTCAAGAGGAGTTGAAGTTATTAAAAATTAAGGCTGAGAGCTTGCATTTTCGAAATGGATTCAGGATGTCATAGTTAATGAAAGCTGAGTAGCCTAATTGTACAAAAACAAATTTTTAATTAATTTAAAAAGTTACTTTTCCAAAAGTTATTTTTTTTATTGTAGTAACTTAATTAATATTGTCATTTTTTATATACATGTCTCGTTGCCTCTCACGCAGTTAAAAGCAAATCATACAGCTTCCACTTACTGTAATTCGTTTAGTATGACACATTTTATCTGAATGGATTTGTACAGGTTAACGACCGATAGGCAAACATTGATAAATGTTAATATTTGTTACAGTAGTCCTCAAATATTTTCTAGTTTTACAAGCTTTGTATTTTTATGAACAATCGCCAATCACGAGACATTAAATTTTACATTGAATTTTGGCATTAAAATGCACGTTTTAAAAGTTGTTACAAACAGATCGTCAGCTTTATGGCAAAGTGATTCGAGTCTTTTTCAGACCTCGATCAATTAATGGAAAATAAGCAATAAGAATTTTTTTTACACTAAAATTTATAGTTTAAATTTGATACCATTGGTAAATACATTACATTTGTGTAAAACGGAATCCTGGTTATGCAGGGGGGGGAGAGGAATGGGAGCACCATGTTAAAATGCCATAATAAAACAGAAATAATTATTGAATGCCCCACGATTCGTCTTACCCAGGTTTTACTGAAGCATTAATTTTTGTAATATCTTGTCTTGAGGTAGTAGAAATACTCAGGTTGTAAAGAGCGAAACAAGTCTGAAACTTGCGTTCGCTATTCACAATCTGAAATGCATCGGACTATCCCAGTTTCTTAAGTTTAATGAATCAATGTAGAATTTCCATTTCAGTGTTAACTTAATACTTCTAAGAGAAGAATTTAGGATAAAGTCACTTTTCCAAAATGTCGACGTAAATTTATAGAACTGTTGTAAAATGTCGAGAGCTTACGAATTTACATACGTACTTGTTAATTTTTGGTCGCTACGGATTTAAAAACATTTTAGACGCGAATGTTAACAAAAAATAAAGTGAAACGAAAACATTTATACGAAAATTCACGGTTCGTTTGAGATATTTTTATTAACGATACATAATCAATTTAAGAATTTGCATTGGGTCCTCTTCGCTTTCCGAATGTTTGAACGACATTTACAAATCTTCTGTTGTACTGGATACGTCGTTTAGCGCGGCCAGTTTTCTTCTTTTTCTTTTCTTGTTTTTCGACTTTTGGTGTTTGTCCCTTTACTTTACCAGCTCGAGCTAAGGATCCGTGGACTTTACCTATAATTTAACAACGCGTGGAATTAACAAACAAGATTATAATTAAACCTCCAGCTGGTTTACCTCCTCTTACTCTCACGGTTACATCAACAATGCTACTATCCAAAACAGTTTCGGACAATAAACCCGAATCGTCACCTAAAGGTGCACCATTGCTATACAATACTTGTTCGCATAAGTTAATGCACAATTGGCTAGCAACAAAGTTCTGTAAAAAATTAAATACCTTTAGAATACAGTACAGTATATATTTTTAAATGATGAAATAACAATACCTTTAAATCGGCAACTGTCTCGTTTCCATTTATTTTGAAGATATGGGTCTCCCCATTTAATCCACGTACGCTTAAATCCATGATCAAATTTTCTAAAAATACGAGAAAAAATAAAATTAAAACAAGAATGGCCGACAGTCCACGTTGTTATTTAGGCCTAAGCCAATAACTATATTGGCTATTGCAAATATTTTGATAATAACAATCTATAGCACAATTTTCTAAATTAACTAAACATTTAGTTGTTAATTACAAATAAAACTTCAAAAGTTCAAATTATTAAATCTATTTGTAAAATAAATTTATTTACCAACTATGCACACGTAGAAGAAGACGAATAAAAAGACCGTACGCAATCAAGAAGCTATGGTAGTGTTGTCAAATGCTTCACGTATTGAAAAAATTTTATTCCTATTTAATAATTATCATTAAAATTTATGTATTAATGTTTAGTAATATATTTGTACTATTTAAAATTAATAATTTGTTATTAATTTTAATTAAATTTTGTATACATGTACAATAAAATTTAATTTTATTTTTAATAAGCGCATGACATCACCAAAAATGTGACCAATCACAAAACATTATCAGTTGAACAAACTAAACTTTTCGCGATTCAAATTGTTGGTAGTTTGTGTTGTTACCGGGTTGAGTTTGCGCTATTATTTTCAAAGAATTATTATCTAAAAGTGATTTCAAATTATTTAACAAATAAATTATATATGTATAGTTGATATTTTAATTGTTAGTTCATTTCATCTTTACTAAAAAATGGCTACGCGATCAACTCAACATGCGAATACAACTCAAAAAGAGTCGTTGCCGTCGATCATCATGGATCCCGCAACAAAGACAAGTTACAGAAGAGGACAATTCATGGGAAAGGTAAAAGACCTTTGGACTTTTTCAAAACAATTTTGCAAGTTATTAATACAGAATGGTTTTTAATAATCATTACGCTTTTAACATTATTAACCATGCAAGTTTGATTGCGCTAAATTGTGAACGCAAATTAATTAAAATTTTATGTTGGGGTGCGGTACGTTAGTATTATGTTAATTTAAATTTTATTTAAAGGGTGGATTTGCTAGATGTTACGAACTGCAAGATGTTGCAACCAATAAAATGTATGCTGGAAAAGTTGTACCGAAAGCTTTATTAGTGAAACCCTATCATAAAGACAAGGTAAATTGGTGTTTCCGTTACGTTAAAATCGGTTATCAAAAACTGTTTAAATTTTAGATGGCTCAAGAAATTAATATTCATCGCAGTTTAACGCATTCCCATATCGTTCAATTTTATAGTTTTTTTGAAGACAGTGAAAATGTTTACATTCTTTTGGAATTGTGTCGCCGAAAAGTAATAATTGTCTTATAACTGACATTTTTTAATTTAAAATTATAGTTAATAATAATTTATTTGCCTAAATGTAGTCGTTGATGGAATTGCATAAGAGAAGAAAAACCATTACAGAGCCGGAATGTCGTTATTTCGTTTTGCAAATTGTTGAAGCTTGCCGATATTTGCAAAATTTAAAAATTATTCATAGAGATCTGAAATTAGGCAATATTTTTCTCGACGATGAGATGCAAATTAAGATTGGGGATTTTGGACTTGCAACTAAATTGGATTTTGACGGCGAAAGAAAGCGGTTTGTTGAGTTTTATACATTTTAATCGAGTGAACTTATATTTTTGTTTTTTAATATTAGTACATTGTGTGGAACGCCAAATTACATTGCTCCCGAAATATTATCCAAAAAAGGCCATAGTTTTGAAGTTGACGCTTGGTCTCTCGGTTGTATAATGTACATCAATTTTCACATTTATTATTACCGTATATTTTCGATTAAATATTTTAAAGCAAGTGTTTAGTAAGAGTCGGTAAAATTAAAATAACAAGACCGCTTTTTATTGATCGAAATTATTCCGTGAACGTTTGAACGAGGGCCTAATCTAATTGTTGATATAAAACCTTTTAAATACTTAGTTATACTCTACTTGTTGGAAAACCACCTTTTGAAACCCAGAATTTGAAAGACACGTATGCTAGAATAAAGAAAAATGAATACGAAGTTCCTACTCGAATTTCACCACTTGCTCGCAATTTAATTCAACGTTTACTTCACCCCGACCCTACCAAACGTCCGACTATGGAAGGCATTGCGAATGATGACTACATAACCAAAAGTAATGAACTTGAAAATTTGTATTTATTCCCGCTGCTAACTGTTTAATTTCTTGTTAAGGTTACATTCCTTCTCGGTTACCAACTACTTGTTTAACAATGGCTCCACGTTTTGACAGTAATGCCAGTTTTGTTGGCGTTTCAGTTTCTCGAAAGCCGTTACTCGAAATTAATAAAATGGAAGGTATGAAACAAAATTTTACATTTTTTTATAAGTGAAAATGACATGTAAACGTAGACTTTGAAAATAATATTGGTATGTTATTAGCTAAACTTACTATCGGTGGAAAGAAGATAGTTGGAGATGATAATGCAAAACTTAAGGCGACTCCGTTTGAAGAAGTGGGAGAAAGGGATAATGAAATAAAAATACCAGAGGATTATTACCTAAGTGAACTTCAAGATCAAATTGGAGAATTATTAGCTTGTAAACCAGCGGAAAGAGCATACATTCAAATTGGTATAGTTATTTCGGTAGGACTTGGATAATGCATTTTACTTAATTAACCCCGTTAATTCTTTTACAGATGACGCTGAAGATCCGGCCATCGCACCGATGCTTTGGATTTCGAAATGGGTCGATTATTCGGACAGATACGGATTGGGTTATTGTTTATGTGATAATAGTGTAGGTGTCATGTTTAACGACGCTACTAAAATCGTCCTTTTGGCTGACGCTTTGTAAGCGGTTAATTTGAGATTAACTGGCTTCTAATGTTTGCATTCACACGTTTTTTATTTTAATTATTTAGAAACTTTCATTATATTGAACGCGATGGAAAGGAAAACTATTATACGCTGAAAAGTTATCCCTCTGAATTGCAGAAAAAAGTGACTTTATTGAATTACTTTCAAGATTATATGAGTGAGCATTTATTAAATACTGGAGAAGGAATTGTTCCACGTGATGGGGACCAATTAGCTCGTTTACCTCATATGAGGGCTTGGTTTCGAACTAAAAATGCCATCGTTTTACACTTGACTAATGGTACACTTCAGGTAAGGTTTTCCAAGAAATAAGTTTTTTTTTTTTTTTTTTTTAAAAAAGTACACACATTAATTTTGGATTACTAGGTAAATTTTTTGGAAGATCATACTAAAGTAATCGTGTGCCCCCTTATGAATGCCGTCACTTACATTGACTCTTCCGCTCGATGCACCACCTACCGCATAAAACATTTTGAAAAATATGGATGTTCCAAGGAAGTAATGTCAAGACTGAAGTACGCTTACAGCATGATCGACAGGCTAAAACCTAATAAAAAAGGAACCGCAAAGAAAGCCATGTAGAGAGGCGTAACGTTTTCCGAGGCGGCAATAGTTTTCAAAATACAGTATGTCTTGATTTTGACGAAGATAAGGTAGAACAAATCGAACACTTATTATTGTTTTACGCGTTCGCTTAATAATTATTTTCATAACGTTGCATCGACATTTTATACGCCTAATTTTTTCGCGTTTTATTTTCTTACGCCATTGTATTTTTAAGCAGGATTTTTAAAAATTTGTTTATTCAAAAAACTACTGTAGTTATCCATAAATTATTTATTAGTGGGATTCTGTTTTTTTTTTTTTTTTTTAAAAAAAAACGGGCAAAATAAATACACTCAAACTGATGTACAGTGTACCTAGCTATCCAGGCTTTATATTTTATCAAACTACTGTACGAGTAGGGTATTTTTAAAAGGAAAAGTTTTTGAGAATCTTGTAATATAATGCAATTGCAAATTAAGATTTTTTTAATAAATAAAATTATATTACAAAATTTAACGTAAAAAAAAGTACATGCGCAACATAACATTCTTCATACGATTTGTCTTTTGATGGCAATTGCTTCATGACCATTGTTTACCAGAACTTCTATGACTACGTGTATCGTACAGGTGTGAAATCAATAGGTAGCATAACAAAGCGCGATGGAGTAGAATTTACCTTAGAAAGAAATAGATTTTTTTATGATTGAATTTGTCGGTTTTTTTACTTTTATCACAATATAAATTCTCTTATTTGCAAAATAATAGAACATAAAATTTTTTTTAAAAGAAACTACAAGTACCAGTAGGCCTACTGTATATAGTTTTTATTTTTTGTTTAAAGTATTTTTTTTTAAATGTAAAAATATTCTATAGAAAATTTTTAAATGTTGTATAGTAGGCCTAATAAGTTCATCAATAATTCTTTCACCATGGTACCAGAACAAGTACTTTAATTTAGAGTGAAGATCATAATTATTAATTAAGGATCATTACAAGGCAGTTTAGTATAACCTTGGAGGAGTTCAGTAAAGATGGTTTACTGTTACAAGTTTATTTAGTTTTTATAATTTTTTTTTCTTCTTATTTATAAAATTTTCCAACTCAAGTTTCGTTAAGCATAAATTTTCAGTATTAATGTATTATTGACCAATACTTACCATTCGGAAGTTACTTTTCGAATGTTTTACCGCTAATAGAGTAGTGGATACAAGACCAAAAAGTACCACTAAAGTGCTAAAAATGGCGCCAAGTATGAACGGCTCCGGGGCCAATCGATGGTCGTAGATATAGGGCAATATGCGTGGAAATGCGATAACTAAAACAGATTTAGAAAATAAGTCAATTTATTTAAAACAATTAATGATTGTTACCTAGTAAGATCATTTGTACGGTAAAAAGAATCGAAGAGGTGATTGAAATAAGTACAGTGACCACTCGATGAAGTTTAATGTGCGTCCATCTATTTGCAATTATTCCGAAAACACATGCTAAAACACTGGTTGAAAATCCAATGAGTAAAACCGTAGCTCCTGAAGCGAAGATAACGCAAGCAGTTATGAATAATGAAGATGAAACTATTAATAAGATCCATTCTAATTTTGAATTGTCATTATTTAACAGCGAGCAGCTCATAATGAATTTTTCTATTTATAAAGTCTTTAAAGTTGAAAATATAGAAGGAAAGAATACAAAATGTTTAAAGCTTAATCACACCAGGTTACTGATCTACTTTAAAAAAAACCTATTTATTTCTTAAGGTAAAACTGGTCACACTTCTTTTTTTTTTTTAATAACTTAACGTCACGGCTGACCTACTTTTTTCTTTTTCTTGACTTCATAGTAGGCATGCTTATACAGTCATGTACGTACAGTATTCATTTGCACATTTTATTGTAAAATTAAATAGTGACTTTTTAAACAAGTATTAATTTACATTATCTTTTTTTTAAATGATTCAAATATAAAAGTATAAGTAAGTAAAGTCTTATAAAAGTACAAGTATAATGATGAATGAAATTGTTCTCGGATGATAAAGTGAGTTAGTGCGTTACAAAGTAATGTATCTTTTTACTTTATGATCCTCTTACATGGTACCCACAACTGGGAAACTAAGGGAATTTCTAAAATTTTACTTGAAATTTTTATGATCAAAGCTATTTTGACAAAAATATACCCATAAATATGTTAAATCAGGGGCTAAAATTGTATCTTTTTCTTAATAAATTTAGGACAAGTACAAGTTAAGTGCAAAACTTTACAACATTATTTTGCAAAATAATTTATTAAAGTGGGAATCATATTATTCGTATTTTGAATGTGCCTAAAAAAGGGCCAAAATTTGTCTTTTTTCCAAAAAAAAGTTTGCGCCTCGCCAACTCGCTTTTTTAATTTAAAACCCGCTTATTTTAGAAGGGGGCGCTAAATCTAAAAAAGCTTAATTTAGAATGTTGCACGAAACAATATAATGCAAAACTTTACTATATTATTTTGCAAAATAATTTATTAAAGAGGGAATCATATTATTCGAAATTTGTCTAAAAAATCTTTTTTTAGAGCGGGGGTAAATCCAAAAAAGCTTAATCCGGCACAGAGCTGAGAGTAAATTACAGTACACGTACTGTAATGAAAAAATGTTGCTTTTTGGCAAATGATCTGGAAAAAGGAAGGGAAAAATTCAAATTGACCAGGGAAAGTCGAGAAATTTCGATCTCTAGAAAAATGTGGGTACCCTGTATTATTTTCATAGGAAAATTTATATGGGAATGTAAAATGACTTCCTCTACACGATGGTGAAGCCCACCTTAGTTTTTGAGTTATTCAATGGAGATATTTAAAAAAAGATCCCTGACTGAGTTAAAGTTCACTTGAAAGACGATAAAACCTAAAAAAAATGACAGAAATCGATGATGTAGTGACCAACGGACAACGGCATCGTGTTCCTGAGGTCATTTTACATCTAAAAAGTTGGTTTTAAAATTTTTTTAACACACTTGCTCTTTGAGCTCCAATT
>JAQGAZ010000141.1:0-95471 GCA_034692225.1 Polydesmus complanatus
CTTTTATGCATGCAGAATGAAGTTTAAACTTAGAAAATCAAGTGTTTAGTTTAAACTTCTTTTTATGCATTCCACTAGTTATTATTCACTTTTAAATAAAATATTAATTTCGAATGCTAATTCAAAATATAGAAACACAACAACAACAACAACACCCCCTGGGAAGCTGGTTTTTCTTACACTTTTTCATTCAAGAAACATTTTTATTATTGACAGCTCAATTTTTTATCATCAATTTTTTCAGTTTGCGACAAGCAGTGCTGAAGTGTGGAGTAGGCCTATGTATGTTTACAAAGTTAACCTCTCCACGGTTAATTTTGGCAATGCTTTGGGAGTCAATGTATAAAAAAAAAATAGTAAATATTATTTAATATTAAATCCTACGTACTAAAACGTACTGTAAATACTTTAATGACACATGGAAAACTTTACTTGAAGGACTTTTTTTAAACATTAATTTCATGTATTCTATTCTATATTTAAAATATTCTCCTACAACCTACAATATGCACTGCACTGATCTTCACTTCAATTGGCAGTCTAATCTTTTTTTTTTTTTTTTTTTTTTTTAGCATTTACTTTTTCGTTTATTTATTTTACGACCGATTTGAATTTTTGCGTAACAAAACGTGATGTTTATATCCCGGTAAGACGTCAGCAGCGCCAATATAAATACTATAAGCTCAACGCTTAAAACCCTTTTTTTAAAACTCTTTAATGCAGGTAAAATCCCCAAAGTGCAATAAAGTTAAATTGGTTTTAAAAATTTTTTCGTTAATGCGCCTCAATCGGTGAGTTTTCACCTGTGAGCATGCGCGTTTGTTGAGACAAATAAATTTTTTTTTCTCATCTCTAATCTACTATAAACCTTTCACCAAACAATAAACTTAAGACCTGAATAAAAAAAAAGCCAAACAAACAGTTTCCATCCTGTGTTTTTATGATCAGCGCTGTTTATGATACTTAGATTATCTAAACAAGTGTCTGCAAAATTATTTTTAATTAAAAAATGCTTTTACGCATGCAAATTTAATTCTAATATATAAAATGAGGAGGGGGGGGGGGGGAGTGGAAGAAATTAAAGCAGTTTCAAGGTTGTGCCAATACACTTTGATTTCGTTGACCCGTTTGCCAGTGCTTCAATGTAAATAACAAAATTAAATTCCGTAGGTGTAAAAAATATTTTGTAATTGTTAAGTGTGTTTCTATTCCAAAACAACGCCTTTATTTAAAATTTAATTCATTTAAATTATTAAAGCATTATTATTACCTAATAATTCTAGACTTCACCATTTTATTAAAAATATTTAAATTTTATTGCGCCTCAAGTCTTATTATTAAAAATGATGAATCAATGCTCAAAATGTGAAAAGAGAAAAAAAAAAAAAAAAAAGCTACAGTATAATACACAATCACTTTCATTTTTTTCTTTCTTATTATACACCGTGAGTCATAAAAAACGAGAACCCGCAAAAAAAGTCACAACTTTGTGAAAAGTACTTTGATTTAAATTAAATGTAGCACTTACATAGAGCAATAGTGTAAGAACAAAATAAATTATTATCAAATATGCTCAAAGTGTCCTCCGGCGGAATTTGCACAAGACCAAAGTCTAACACGCCATTTTTTGATTGCCGAGTTCAATCCAAGTTCTCTTAATACGAAGTTTCAAGTTATCGGGAGTGCTTTTTTGGTCAAACGTTCATCACTGTAATATTTTCCATCGATCTTAACTCCGGGTTCAATAAAACAGCGTACGAGTATATTCGACTCGTTAATCAAAGAATGGCGGGTTAGACTTCGGGCATGGGTAAATTCCGCCGGAAGACACTTTGAGCATATTTTGTAATTTATAATATTTGTTCTTACATTATTGCTCTATGCAAGTGCCAAATTTCATTTAAATCGAAGTATTTTTTACAAAGTTGTGACTTTTTATTGCCGGTTCTCGTTTTTTATGACTCGCGGTGCAGTAGTTTTAGTCCTAAACTCCGCTTTGATCCTTAAGTGCCCCCAAAAAAAAAATATTATACGTGTTTCCGATTGAAACCATTCTAGACGAGCCGCAATACAGTATTAAAGTTCATAGGAAATGATGTAAATATAGGAAATACGTTCCGCACTATTAACATAGCTTTTGATTCGGTCTATGTACTTGAATTGGTTTGGTTTTTGCTGCCCCATCTTGACCGATCTAACTTTGGCGTATAAGGACAGCGGGGAAGAAGGAGAGTCCTATAATTCGAAAACAACGCGAATTAAGCAAAGCAGATGTTAATATCCTACAGCAGGTTAAAAAAAAGTTCTAAGAAAACATCCTGCATAGTTTTACGCTGATCATACACTACATTCTGTACAGTATTAGAACGTGTCTACGTGCACATAGCAGATAATTGAGACGCGCCCAGTTCCAAAGCACATTCACGTATAATCATCATGAGATAAATTTGGGAATTTTTTTTTTAAAGTTTTAAGAAGTAAACAGCCGATTAGATGGAGTTTTAGAACGTAAACACTCATTTTAATAAAATTTTAACTAATAAACACTCGCACAAATGGAGATTTAAAAAGTAAACACTCGCTTAATGGAATTAATAAAATAATAATAAAGCTAACTAAAAAACTTTATCATGTTGATTCCCTCAAAAACTATGTATTCCTGAACTTAGACCACTTTGTAACTAGCTGCGAGTCGCTTAACTAATTAATAAAATCAGGGTGAATTGGGCGGTGAATCTTGTTGACACGTTTCGCCACATCATATTTCACCCTATTTACTATTTATAACATTTCGATGACTCGTTTCCATTACGAAACTTGTCTTTCGCTTTTAAATGCCACTTAATCATGTATTTCTTTAGACTGAAAAATATGATTGAATGATTGATAGCTTCTTAAATTGCGCTTATTAATATTCGTCATAGCTCTTTTAATATCATCATCCGACTGAAGAGATCATCATTCAACTAAAAAAGATAAATCTCGTTTTCTTTATTGCGACAGAAGAATGTGGAAAGGTGAGAAAAGTCTCATATTCATAAGCAACACGTGTGGATCAGCGTAGACACTAATCCTAGATGAAGGATGCTCATCTCTCTCATACTAATATTATATAGACAGAAGATGAGCACATTTTTATCATGTACATGTATATAAATGCGTTTGGTAAAAATTTTTAATATGCAAAATGAGTAAAGAGAAAAAAAAAACGGTTAAAAGCCAATTTGAAACGAGAGATTATACCTGTCGAAATGAATCTTTTTAATTCAGAATTCTCAGAACTGAAAATTAATTTTCTCTTTTTTTTTATGAATAATTATGCTATTGAAAAAGACCGCTAATGCTTTTTTCTGCACATGAATACATTTTTTTTTAGAAAGTCAGACCTCGTTTTACATCACTGAAAAATTCCAAAACAAAACCCCCTCCCCCGCTTTGCATCGGTAGTATTTTCACTTTTGCATCGTTTTTGATAATAGATTCCCACAAAATTTTCATTAAATTTTCAATGTTCTTAAATCTAAAAGGTGATCTACATCACTAAACACCACGTACTCAGCATGCTCGTATTTTCAAAGTTGCATCTCTAGAATGTTTTTAAAATGCAATCTATTATCACCAAAATATTAACTCTGCATCTTCGTGTTTTCGATAAAATAATTTATTTTTGTTTTTAAAAACTGTTATTACCGGTATTATTTGAAATTTTTTTCGACCATATTTATCGAATGAAAAAAAATAAATTCATTGACAGAAAATATTAACATCGTATCTTCGGTTACTACTGTTATTATTCACTTCGTATAATTTCGCCTTGCATCGCGTTTTTTTTTTTTTTTTTTTTAAACTTTGAGGATCGGCAGTATCTACGATGTAAAGCGAGACCACCGTTTTGCATTAAAAAAAAGTTTCAAGAAATATTTGCTTTGTTTTTAGGATATTCGAATATAACGACAATATTTATGTAAGCGAACTTAATAATAAAATCACGTCTTTTGAAAATGTTTTTGTATTTAAAAACGGTTTTTTTTTTTGCCTCATTAAATCAAAATGTTATAACGATTTCAACCAATTCGAAAATAAAAAAACCTATTTTTTTTTTCACCTTCTCCCATGTATTTTTTTTTTTTTCCTTTATAGATTTTAGCCGTTAAAACTAGGCTACAAATGTAAAAATGTAACCACAGCACTTTTTCTCCTCCCTATTAAAGCTGTAGTCATGTAAGACGAACGCGTAACACGATTAGAATCAGCATAGGAAACAACAACACTCGTTTTAACAAAATATTATATTAAAAACTGATAAGATTATCGGTTAACTACTCGTTCACTTTGAAAAAATTCATTCACTGCACATATCTATTATTTCGATACTACTGTAGCCAACTACAGTACATGCAAACAAACTCAAATATTATGCTTTCAGAACTGGCATCGGTTTCTTTGGCCTAAACAGTCCCTGAAATTAAGTTTAAGGAAGCAAATACTCGCGCAAATGGCGAACAAAATGTTTTTTTTTTCTAAATCCAGTCCCCGTTAGGAGGCCCCCTACCAACAACCCTAAGGCCCCAGGGTCGCCCTAACACAGCTGCCTACCGGAGCTCGTAAAATATATTTTAACACGCATTCTGCATACTAATTTGACGAGTTAAGACAAGTTGAACAAAATGACAAGTCAAAAAAAAAATTAACTTAAATTGAAATAAATAAATATCTGATTGCAAGGACGTGAAGAGGGAAAAAAATACCACGAAAAATGTTATTATTTTTCTTAAATAAAATTACGAAAAAACAAAAAAACATCCGTGACGTTTTGCATTTTCTCGTTGCAATCTATGATTGAAAGAGAGATTCAGTATCAGACCTCACTCGGCCACACCTCCCTTGTGTCACGAAATTTAGATGATATCGGTGGTACCAAGACCCAACCTGCCATTGCTAATCTCGTAAACTGAATTTTAAAAAACGTAAAAAAAAACTTTCAAGGTTATATTTTAATATTTATTACTTTTTTTCATAAGAGATAATAATACATGTAATAATAAAAATGCAGAACTTTTTTTTTTTTACATCTCCTCCAGAAAACTAAATTTCCATACGCTTATGACGTCAATTCAAAATTCCACTCTAATCTAGTTCCAATAGGAATTTTTAATGTATGCGAAAAAATCAAGCCGATCGAAAAAGGTCAAAACTGATAATCCATAATCACATAAACAACTAACGACGTCATTTTGGAAATTATTGACGTCATAACCTAAGATTTTCTCTTTACAAAAAAAAAAGCATCTGACGCCAATCCCTTATTAATCATTATTGCGCATTGTTATCTCTCTCCCTCTCTTTTTTTTAGTTTTGTTTTTTTAAATTATAGTCTATATATCATTCCGTTTAAATGTATACACTCAAGCACCATAATCAGCGCTTGATTCTAATGAGAAATCAAGTCTCACGCACGCGTAAAGAACAACAACCTAACAACTATTTTTTTTTTATTAGGAGAGCCATTTGACACGCAGGGCTTTGCTCTTCACCTCAAAACCAATGATGGAGCTTTAATAACATTTACATTTTTTATCATAAAAAAAACAACAACAAAAACGCCGAACATTTTCTTAAACTTCAAAAATATTTTAAGTAAAATTAGATATACAGTACAGTAAAACCCTGTTTTAAAAAAAAAAAACCTGTGAGGACAGACGAACGACCCAAACATCTAGGTATCGCACCATTCCGCCTTAGACAGGTTTTACTGTATATATAATTTTTCTTTTAAAAACTCATTGAATCTTATGATTTTCAAGAATGATAACGACGGTGCTAGTCGACCCATTGCGGGTTCAACAGGAGAGGCCCTTGAGCCCACTTTTATGTCCATAAAAATCTTATAAAAAAAAGTTGATGAAACGTATAATCATTTTTTTCATATTAAAGTAAATTGGTAGATGGAAGATTTTTGCTTTAATATAAATATCAAAACTCTTTTATGACTTTAACTAGTAAAAAAAAGTCTTCATTATAACACATTTAAATGCTAAGTGCACTATAATAATAGTGAAAAAGAAAAGTCATTTAGCAAATAATTCGCCAATTTTTTATATTTATAAAAATAAAAATTGTTTAATAAAGTTTTGGTAAACAATAGAAACAATTGATGAGGAGGCCAAAAATAATTTCTGTATTGCCGATTACAATAAAAAATAATAAAAACAATTGATAGTAAAAAAAAGAAGATAGTTGAAAGATAATTAAACGTCATTACAAAATTATCATTACAGTATTTTCTGTTTTTTTACGAGTTAATTATAATTTTTTTCTTTTTTTGTTCTTGAAAAAAAAAAATGCATTGCAGTAAAACCCGTTTAAAACGGATCATGTACCGGTATAGAAAAAAAACCTGAACAAACGGAAAAAATGTTTGTAACGCAATGTAGAAAAAACTATAAACGGAAAAACCTGTCGAAAAACGGAAAGCGCACGATTCCGTTATACATGTACACAGGTTTTATTGTATAAAATAAGCACTTGATGACTTTTCATTTTTCAACTTTTTTTTGTTTGATCTCAAAATACATAAAGAAGGCGAAAATGGAAAGTTTGCTCTAAAATAAGGAATTCTTTGTGAAAAAACTGTTTTTTCCTCGTTTTAAACAATACTTTTATTTAGTGCTCTTTTTTGTGAAAAACAACAAAAAAAGAAAAAAAAAGGTTAAAGAATTTTTTATTTACCGGTATTTATTTTATAGAACGGAATATGAAATTTCAAACTCTCGTTTTTGCCCCCATTTCTTTTTTTAAAAAACTCGTTTACATTCTTTTACAAGAAAAGTTTTCTTCTTTTAAGAAAAAAAAGTGTTAAAATAAATTTAAAAAAAAAAAAAAAAATTCGCCCAAGTAAAAAAAAAAAAAAAAAAATACGTCCAAAAAATTTAATTAACCGCAAAACTTTTTTCTATATCAGCTATAAAATTCTATAGTTATCAACAAATGCAGAATTAATTAATCCATTTGATAATCAGGCGTAACCAAACTTCAACCAAATTAAATAAAACTACCGGTAATCAAATAAATTCCTATCAAATTTTAAGCAAATAGATGATTTTTTAACCCCATTTCTGTTAATTGAAAAACGTAATAAATTAAGTTTATAAGGATGTAAATAAATAATATTTTTTTTTCATTAAAAACTAATGATTCAATCAACATTAAAATCAAATTATGAATGTTTTGTGACCGAATATAACTTATAAGAAGTAAAATACATGTACAGCATCCTTCCCACTTACAAAAGGTAAAATCCCAAGATGTAAAATAGCTTAGCATTTCCACTAATAGAGATAAAATAGGGAAGACCTCTCACTTATAAGCGATAAAATAACCCACTAATAGAGGTAAAATATTCAATCTTTCCCTTTTATAAAATTAAAATAACCAATATAATTCACATGTAAAAGTAAAATAGACCATGTTTCAAACTTTACAGATATGTTAGGTTCCCACTGCCCACTTATACAGGTTTTTTTCCCCCTCCTCTCAATTTAATTACACGTTAAATTCCCCGGTGTATCTCTCTCTATCGTTCTATACACTAATGATCTTCGAAGCTAATGATCAATGAAAAAGACTTGAAATATTTTACTCCTATTATTCCCGCCTATTATTTTAAGTTAATTAAGAAATGTAAAAGTGCATTCTAATAGATTTCGACACGTATAATTAAGGGTTGTACTTGTGGCTATCGTATATGTTTAACAAAATGTCTTCTTCTCCTTCTCCCTACTACCAAACAAGCCGATCTCGCTAATCAACTTATCTCTTTTATATCAACAACCTTCAAAGTGAGCGAGTGAGTGTGTGGGGACAAAAATGTTCCCATCATAACGATGGTTTTATTTAAATTACGTGGCCCAGAATTAGAGGTGCCTTAACCCTTCGTCTTTGCCTGGGATTTCCGCTTCAGTGTGAACCACCCATTAACACACGAAAAGGGAATTTTTCCAATCTTGTTTCACTCTCCCTTTACCATTACAATCTTATACACACTAATAAAATAGTAAAAAAGTTTTGGTTGGCCCTTAATGAGAGATCGAAGTGGGGATCTTGTTGTCGATGCGACTCGGGTTAATCCCAATAATACCATACTAATCGCAGGAACAACTTTTCGAGATATCTAAAGGGAGGTTTTTTTAATCTATAGACGAGAAAGCGTTATCATTTTGTACATATTTAAGTTGATTGCGTGATGTAAGCTGATAGGTTTTCTTTTTTTTGACAAACTATCTATTTTGTTTATTTAAATAAATAAATAAAAAACTGATAAGAAGGGATGAAAAAAAAATCAATATTAAAATACAGATAAAAGTGTCTCTCGCAATAAACAAATACATGTACATGCAAAATTTAATGATGACAATCTTTTTCGAATACAGTAAAAACGACTAGAGTTTTTTTTTATTTATTTTTAGGAGAAACTCAAATTAGCTAATCTATCCAATTAATGCAAAAACAACAATAATAAAAAATGTTGGAAATACCCCAAAATGTGAATCTTTTTAAGATACAAATTTTCTCATAAAAAGAAACACTTATTACACTTTCATACATAAAAAAAAATAATATTTTTACCAAAGAAAAAAACTTATGATAAAAAATCAGACGATGCACATGCAGAAAAAAATGCAAAGTAAATTTTAAAAAAGTAATTAAAATATTTACTTAAAATAAAAACTTAAAACAATTTAAATGTACTGTATAATATATAAAAAAATAATAATTTACATGCCTTTGGTTCCTTTGATAAATTGGCCTAGAGTTGGACTCCACATGCATGTGAGTAACAATTGATTTCGTCCTTTTTTAAATAAGAAAATTAATAATAATAATAACAAAAAAATAATAATAATAAAATAATAATAATAAATAAAAGAAAACAAAAATTAATAGAAAATTATTCCAGCATATAAAAAAGAAATGTAATTAAAAAAAAGCATCCACGCAAACGACGGTTAATTGACCGCTCCATAAATCTTCTAGAATTAATTAAAGAACTTGTATCAAACAATAAGCAGATGTCTCCAATTTCTTTTTGTCGATGTTTTTAATGATAAAAGAAGTTCTCAATTGCCCCCCCCCCCCCCTAAAAGAGAACTTTTAACCCCCTTTATTTGGTGCACAAACGAGATTAAAATGTTCACCCTGCTGCATACAAAACACATTTTCACTAGCAAATTTCACGTGTTAATACATTTGCAAATATGAAGCTCATTACTTATTGCTGCAAGTCTTTAAATTTAAAAAAAGAAAGAAGAAAAAAAGCAATACATGTATTAATGAAATAAAAAACTTACCGAAGATTTGATCCACAGTTTCCCAGTAGAATCCTTCGTTAATATCCGTTCGCAGCTGATTCTGATGACAAAGTTCCACCCACAGTTGAGATCTGATGGGATGATTAGGCGGCCAATCGTTTTCCCGAATAAAATGCTTCGCCTTTGAGAAGAAGTAGAAGAAAAACATAATTAATTAAAAATATTAAATTCCTCGATGTAAATAAACTTTTAGAAAAAAAAAAAATGCGAAGAGAGAGATCATTCACAAGACGAGATAGTAAGCAATGTGATGATTTTAACAGGACATCGCTATATAAATGGTGGTTGCGGTGATAAGACGACTCATTCCTCGAAATAATAATAATAATAATAGAAATGTTTGATGTGAGTCCCACTTTCTCCTAATATCTTTTTTCTCTTTTATATTCCACATTTAATCAGCATACATTAAATGACGAATGGTGCCAGGTATAACTACGTCACACTCTCCGCACGATGACCTACACCTTGTTTATTTTTCACACTTTTTTTTTTTTTACAACTCTGTTTTATTTTTCCCTCTCACGAAAAGGATAAATCACCCAATAATAACAATTATACAGTACTACCTTCCTATTTTCTCCATTTCAAAGAAATAAAACAATCAATCTCCGGGTTTGTTTATTTTATTGTTGCTACCCGAATGAACTCAGCCCTGGCACATTTCACTGAAAAAAATGTATGGAACGTGGACATCCAGTATAATATACTAGTAGTAGTAAGTACCCGGTATGCCAAAATAAACAATCGGTTTTAAACAATTTCTTTATTCTTTTTTTAAATCTCAGACCAGTAAAACAGCTGTAGAAAGTCTGGTTTCTAATTCAATGCCACGTTTACTGGAAAATCTGTCGAAGACGGAATGGTGCGATTTCCAGCTATTTACATGTTCGTTTTCATCTTGAATATACAGTATTTTTCGCTGTAGAGCTACTTTAACATTGCGCTCTTAACTTTTTTGTCCGTTCTCACAGTTTTTTTTTTTTTTTTGCCTCAAACAAGGACAGTATTAATCAGGTGTTTACTCTTTACTTTAACAAGACTTTACTATACTAGACCTACTGTACCAGCTATAAATCGTTTTGCAGGCTGAAAATTTATTCTAATTAACACCCAATTTTAGCTTTTAAATCTTCACAATCTCATTTAAATATTTAAGAAATAAAGACAAAAACTACTGCACAGTACCGTGTCCGTAGCTTTCTACGGTAAACTGTTTCTCACTTCGAAGGTCGAAATGCATCAAAAATATCGTTAAAGTGCAATTTTTTCCCCCCTAACTGGCGAGCGTGATTTCCGTTCAATGCCACTTCACGTACATGCACGCACAAATTACACCCTTAAAAATACCGTTTTTTTAAAAAAAGATGCAATGAAAAAACCCCAAAAAAAAAAAATCGATTTAGCAAAATTACAATCAAATTAACTGTACTTAATTAAGAAAACCCTCCATTAAAAAAAAACTAGTTTAGACAAGAATTTTTATTGCATTGAATATAAATGATAGGCAAACAAACCGTTCCTTAAACTCAGACTTTTTGACTCACTCTCACTGCAAACGTACACACCTTTCCATTTCATTTTTTATGATACGTTCACAAAAAGTCTGAATTTATTCGTCCACTCAATGGAATGACAAATTTCCCCCCCCCTACCAAAATTAATCATCAATGTAAACAACATTTTCCTTTGAAAATTTATTCCGGTACATTAAGCTAATGCTCAGAATCGAACATGCGTTTTCTAGTGTTTAGAAAAAGGAAAAGCCGGGGTTAAACCGATATTTTAGCGGCCAATAACTAACATACATTCCACGTTCTTTCCAACTAAATATTTCGTTTTAATAATAATAATTCGGCATCTGACATTAGTACTTGAAACATTAGTATACTTGAAAAATGTAAGCTACGTCTAAAAATAATAATAAAAATAGGTAGAAAAAAAAAACGAGTTTGACTGCATTTTTTTACAGAAATAATTCTCTCAATTTACCGCTCTTAAAATTTAAGGGGAGAAAAAAACCAGGTAAAAACATTTAAAAAAAAATTAGATCACACCTTAACAGGAGCACACAATTAATTTCCAACTTCCGGTATTTTCAATAAATTCTAATTCAATTATCGCTTTTTTTTTTTTTTATTTGGGAGAGAAAATAGTCTTCGAAACTTATCGCGCAATAAGAACGTTAATGTTTACTTTTATTATTACCAGTGATTACATCATTCATATTTTAAAGTGCGAAATAGAAAAGAGAAAAATGGTTAAGTTATGCAATATAATTATTAAGAAAGAACAATGAAGCGTACACAATAAGATTGTAATTGTTTGATTAATTTCGAAATTTGCTGGATGTAAGAATTGGATTTTATGGTGAAATCGTTCGCAATTAATATTATGAAAAAAATTAAGCTCATAAAATTCGTTTGTTTTCTTAAAAACAAACAAAATTGGGTGAAAAGTTTGTCTTTTAAAAGATGTAAAAATGATTACAATTTCGCAATTATTAATTGGTATATTTATGAAATCAATGATAGATTACGGCCCGAGCAAATTAGACAAATAAATTTGGCCCCCATACATTTTTGAAAGGTCCTAAAAAATCATAAATTTTCCTAAAAAAATATCTTAACTTTCCTTAAAGATCTCACTGATCTTAGATTTCATAAAAAAATTCTTAGTTTCCCTATTTATTACTCCACAAAAAACTCTTTTGAAGCAGCGAATAATAATTCTAAAATTTTTTGATTTCAAATGATAAAATTAATACGAAAACAAGTGCCAAAATTGGTTCAACTCTCAAAAAAACGCGTACTAAAAACAAAAATTGAGTATTTACTAAGAGATTATCAATTGTCAAAATGAAGAGAGATAACGTTCAAATTAAATATAAAAAAAAAAAATCGGCTGATAAAATGAGTGTTCTACTTCCTCGCAATTAACAAATCATCCGTAAACGAGTTCCCGATAACCAAAAATACAAATAAACTACATAAAAATATAAAGGTTTTCCTACATATTCTTTCTAAAGTAAGAGTGAAACTTAAAAGTGAAAACTCCTTTTTCTCATACAAACACTTAATGTCACACGCACTAAAACTATTGTTGACAATAAGAGATTTTTCTGGCACAATTATTACCTTTAAGTCTTATTTACGGCTCTGTGCTCAAATATTATCCTAACACAAACTTACTTTTAAAAG
Source organism: Polydesmus complanatus (assembly GCA_034692225.1). NCBI lineage: Eukaryota > Metazoa > Arthropoda > Diplopoda > Polydesmida > Polydesmidae > Polydesmus > Polydesmus complanatus. The sequence continues at coordinate 12,569 of JAQGAZ010000141.1, forward strand.
AACAAAAAAAAATGTAGGTTATAATAATTATTACGAAATTAATAATAAAAAAATTAAGCTCTACTGTCCCTTTCAACAAAAATCGGTAATTATAGCATTATATAATAATTATTATTATGTTACATTATCATTGTCATCTCGTCATTTGGCCGAAAATCAAAAAATCAAATAAATAAATAAATAAAAAGCCGAAAAAACAAACAACGCCTACTTCAAAAAAATCACCAAAGTGTTTTTCAATTTGGTTTTTTTCCCAGTACTTCTTATGTACAACCTCGTTTTGCATCTTTTCCCTATTGAATCTCATCACCCAACTCGCATATTGAATCCTCGTATTGAATCTTTCCAGGTTCTAAATTTCTATCGCAACTTTTGCAATAACTTCGCTTTTTTTCCTTTAGTTTTTGTTTTGATTAGAATTTCGTAGTTTTTTTTAGAATAAAATTTAATTAAAAAATAATTTTCTAGTCAAATGCCTATTTTTTTATGATAAAATATTTGTTATTTTATAGAATAAACTTTTACCCATTTTCCATAGAAAACACTGATAATAGCAAAATGTATCCTCCATATTTACATGCTTCAACCCGTAAGCTGTTTCTCACTTGGAATCCTGTTTTCTCGAATTTACTGTACATGTATATCTAAAGTTCCGAGCGAGGTACAAATTTAAGTTCCGGTTGAGAGAGCCTAAACTACATATTAAAAATCGCCCATCTTTTAAAAATCTTAAGTTTTTAACACAGCAAACACCCAAAAAATTCCAAAAAAACCATCATTTAAATTTAAATTCGGTTTAAAAAAACCCAATAATAATAATTGATAAGAGAGAGACGAAACATTTTTGAACTCGGGTGTATAGTGTGTTCATGCAGATGAGATGGATTTTCCCCTCGCATCCATCCAGCAGCCTGAATAGAGACCCTATGTTGATTTCAAGGTCCCCCCCCCCCCCCCATAAATTCATAAACGCTCATCAAAACAAGTGTACAAGAACTGGCCGGGTATGTCCGAAACTTAATCTTTTTTTAACCCGAACTCATTGAACAACAACCGCTGTCTAATTCAATAACCATGTTGTTAAAGATACGCAGAAGCGAGAGGTATACAGCCTCCGCCTCCTAACAAGTAAAAACCCGCAATTAAAAGCATAGATGGAGGACCTTTTGTCTCTGTGGTCAGCTCCGTACCACGCAGAGAGTGCAGTAGACGTGGCCTCCTCCAATTCACCTTTGACAAAATGAACATGTGGGGAAATCCCTTTCGCTTCAACCACTCGTTTGAATTGGTTCCGAAACTTTCGGGAATATCACAATTATCAATATTTTATTCATAATATGTATGGTGCTGGTTTTATATCTCCAATCTCTCCCCCTGTTAACAGCTAAGGTCACCATCCACTTGATGTGCGGGGAGGGAGTTTAGGAGGGGGAATTGTTAATAAATCTCTCAAATATTTTTTTTAATAAGAAAAATAGAATATGATTCTTGGAAGAAAAAGTGAAAACATTTTAAATGACCGCGTTAAACTGTATTAAATCTTTAGTATTTATGGTGATAAATTTTCATGGTGAAAGAAAATAACACTAACAGTGAAACCTCTGAGCAAGACCACCTCAAATACGTCCTTCCAATTGCTCCATGTTAAATGTTAATGCTCCTCCAATAGTAGACCATCTCCACTGAAAGACCGTGAACACCCTCCATTTCAACTTTTATTTTCAATACCAGTAGAAGTTTCTATTTAAAGACCAGTGCAATTTTGTCAGTGAATAGATAAAAGTTCTAAATATTTCATTAAAAATTCTAGATAAAAATTGTCTGACCATAATTCAAACTTTTACTCGATCCCAACGATGGTATAAGTACAGTGGTTTCACTGCACAGTCTAAGAATTATTATGATTTTACTGACCTGGTACATATAAACAGCTCGTAGAAATTTCCACATTCTTACTACAACTATTGCACTTTTTCTAGTTTTTGCACTTATTATTTACACAAATTTAAAGACATATATTTTCGGAGAAAATTGGGTATACTGCACTATCCAGTAGTTAATACTCCGAGTAGTCACTATTTCAATTGAACAAATGGCACACAGATGCTCGAGATTTATCTTAATCCGCGTTTCACGCTTTTATCTTATTGGTAGGACGATCCGCGTCGTTACTACTGTATGTCCGAAATAAAAATGAACGTTTGCAGCGGGCGAATCGGAATCTTTTTTGTCAAAACAATTATTATCTAACCAAAAACTGAATGGGGGTTTTTTCGAAAATATTTTCTATTATAATTGAATAAGGTTTTCCCCACTTCGCATTGTTTAAAATTTTTCTGGCAAGTGTAATCCCTAAAGTATCTTTTTTTCTTGTTTTTCTTTTTCATATAGGAATAGCAATGCACAATCCCTGGTAATGTAAAAAAAAAATTCTCCCTCTTTTGAATGGAATTTCATTGCCTAAGAGGTACCACCATTACAATTTAAAAAGCACAAGCTGAGGTTGTCAAAGTTTTGTTATAAGAAAAAAATATGTTTGGGGGGTCAGAAACAATCGAAATCAATCAAAAATGAATCTAAAAAAAATTACCATTAATGTTTTCATCTATAAAGATTAGATTATTAAAACCACAAAACTTTAATAAATTCATATTAGCTGTTTTCTTTTAATCATAAAACCCGGCTTTAATCCGATATTAACAATAGGCTATTGAACTAATTTCATCTTTTTTTTTCGCCCTTCAACGTTGACCAATACATTACAGTCAAACATCTGTTTCGAGACCAATGATTAAACAGTTATTTTTATGGCAATAAAATTTCAATTTTCCGGCTAATCGGAGAAACGTGTCTGTGGGATGGTCTCGAAATGGGAGTGGTCTTCTATGGAAGGTGGTCTTGCGTAGAGGTTTAACTTTATCATAAAGAGATTAGACGCTCATCTTAATTTTAAATTAAAAACAAACCAAAAAGTAGCATTAAAAAAACGATTTCTAAATTTCCCAGCGCATACACTGGGCTTAATTAACAATTCGAATTAAATAAAAAAATAAAAAGAAGTTAATAGTCGATAATGTTTTCTCTCCTAGTTTTAATTGGTTGTTGGAGAGAGTGGTTAACACCTGCTTTCAAGCTAGACTCAAGTTCAACATACACACGCGATAATGAGAAATGAAGAAAAAAAAAAAGGAAAATCAATCAGCGAGATTAGAAAGAGCAGAAAGAAAGAAAAAAGCAATGAATTTTAATTGTTGTTTTATTGTAGATTTGGCGTGGGGGTTTTTCTCAGCATCGGTACCCAGCACCAATAGCGGTGGTGGTAAGAGCCCTGGCCGAGAGACCCTGGACGGGGGCCCAGCTAACCTTGAGATGAACACCCACTTCGCATTTTAATTACCTTCACCATGGTCTTAAAAATATACTGTATTTCCCATCGCCACATGGGTTGCCAACCATTGATCTGGTTTTAGGTAAGCCTTCGCTTTACACCAGTTAAATTATGCAATTAATCCTCACTGTTGCTACCAAAAACAACAAAAATATTTAAAAGTTTGGTAAAATTCCCACTATTCGTTGCAACCACAGCGACTTTTAAATCACTTGAAAAGCATTTATTACACATTTTCTAAATCTACATTGTTGCTATCAAAAAAAAAAATAGATTCAAATAAAGATTAAAAGTTTTGCTAATACCACTACAGTCATCTCGGTTTGATTCAAAACACCAATAATTATTGCTGTAATCGAAAGTTCTAAATCAATGTTAACAAAAATGTAGACTAATAATAATTGCTAAAAAAAAAAAAATAGAAGTTTAAAATAAATTTCGATCGAGAAAATTTTAATCTGCTTTAAATCAAGATTAAAAATAATCGTTTTATTTTATCTTAGCTTTACTCTGTAGCGTATTCTATGTTGTTATTGCTTACCCATAAAAAAAACTTTTAGAATAACTTAATTTTCCTCTTGGAAAGTAATAAATTTCCTTAATCTAGATTAAATACAAACCGCAAACATGAAATCCTGTATAAATTCTAAGAAACTTTTTTTTGTGCGAGCTTACATTTAAATTTTATCTCAAAAAAATAAATAAAATAAAATGAGAAAACGGAAAAATTGTTGCGATAAAAGCAATTGGAAAGTTGAGTCGACTCACGTTTCACAAGCTCACGTTCCTTATAACCGTACACGCTTAACCATGTTTCATAGGTTAAGTTAACTCATGACCTTCTTCTTTTTTTTTTTTTATAACATTAAGCTAATTATAACCTGTGAACCTGACCCCTTCAATTCTTTTCTCGCCTTCTCGCAATTCACTTCAAATCTTTAAACATATTTTATCCATTTTGGAGATGCGCTTCATTTGTCATCTCTACCCACACCTCTACGGTACAACAAATGCTCAGCCCCGAAACAATTTCTAATTCAGAAAATCAAAACACGTATATTAAAAATACGTGATAGGAGAAAAAAAAAAAAAAAGAACAAAATAAAGCGAAAAAAAAAGCCTCACAAAAATCGTAAACTTAAAACTTTTATCTGTTGAGATAACTTTAAAATAAAAACCAAGCAAAATAAATAAGATATACCGGTAGAAAAAGAACTTAAACATCTGAGATAAAAATAAACAATAATTAGAATCTCCATTCGTTAAAGAACCACAAAAATTGGGGATTTTCCCCGAATTAAATTTTTCTTTAAAAAAAATAAAAATACTCATTAAAATTTAAAAAATAAGATAAAAGTTGTTAATGAGTAGAAGGAGACGAATAATAAATTAAGCCTGAAAACGAATAATAAATTTACAGGCAGAGCAAAATACTTCGCTTTATCCGAAGTTAAAAAAAAATCCGGGTTACCGAGGCTTTTCGATGTGTCGAGTGTATTTTTAATGTTTATGTTTACTTTTTAAGTTGTACGAGACCATAAGAAGATCAAGCAGCAAAAAGCTTAACCACAAACCTATTTATTTGCGTGGAATTCTCGATATTAACGGTATATTTCCTCAAACAAATCCTTAAATATGATTCATCGCCATTATTATTATTATATTTAGAAAAGAGTTTGTGAGATGAATCACCAAAAATGTTATTTTTATAATGTAATAAAAATTATTCGTCATTAAAAACTGGTTCACAGTTGATTTCACTGTATTTTCTCCCTATTATTCCTGTCTAGAAGAAAATCTCCTCCATCTCGTATACAACGTAGTAATAATTACAAGTTATAAATAACTCTTTTTATCTCATCAAATAATTTGCCGGCATTCTTTTTCTCTCTCTCTTTTTTTTTTTCCTTATCTATTATTTTTTTTATCGCCAGTCAACGAAATTTCTTCCAAAGTTTAGAGATAAAAAAAGGTCTTCCGGTGCGACAGAAATTTTACGAGCGGAAAAAATAATAAGAGCAGGAGAAAGAAACCTCTCTATCTCACTTAACATGAAAACTAGTTTGGAAAAACATATTAAGAGTTACTGTATTATTTTAAAAAATATATATACAGTATATCCATGATAATAATGTGTTAACAGGCGTCAGTGTGTAGACTGATGTGATATTGAGTTGGCGCTGCTGCTGATAATTGATCTATCAGAAACATGATCGAAATTTTTCAGGCGTCCACAGTAGAACCTCGATACGTCGACATATTTAAAATGCTTTCTCTTCCGCTCAATAGCGACGGCCTCGAAAATTTCAATAATAAAAAAAAAACCAATATTTCTTTGAGGTGACTCCACCCATTTCGATTTTAAACAACTCCAGTTCCATATTTGTAAATTGAAGACTTGAACCTCATCAAATTTTAATAATTAAATCCCTATAATAATAATTCGTAAATTTAAAAACTGAACTTCTTTAAATCAAAGTTCTGACAACTAAACCTCTATAAATGCAAGTTTAGACCAGCTACTTTTATAAATCAAAATTTTAAAACCTCAATAATTCGAAGTTTTAACAAGTAAACTTTGTAAATCGCGATTTTAAACATTGATAGAACCTCTATAATTTTACAAATTGTGGACAATAATTGAACCTCTATAATAGGCCCTAATGTATTTTTTAGGCTAGAATATATATTTAAGGAGTCTTATATTCGGGAAAACACGGCATGAATTGTGAGCAATCGAACTTCTATTCTATTATGATATTATCTGACTCGCCATTAATCAAAGCTTTTATAAATAACCTGTGTAAATCGAAGTATTGAACCTCAATAATTCGTAGGTAAGCTTAACACAATAATTGAATCTTTACAACACAAATTGTGAACAATTGGACATCTATAAACCAAAGTTTTGACACGTGACTTTTCTAAATCAAAATTTTAAGCCTCCTTTTAATGAATTGAAACTCTATAATTCGAAGTTTAGATAAGTAAACCTTTATAATACGAGATGTAAACAATTAAATTTCTATAATTAAAACTTATTAGAATCAAACCTCTATAAATCAAATTTTTGACAAGTAACCTTAATAAATTAACCCTTATAATTCAAAGTTTAGACAAGCATTGAACCTGTATAAATCAAAGTTGACAACTGAACCTCTCTATTACACCTCTAAAAGTCGAGAATCTAATAACCAAGCCTTAGTAATTAGATTAAAATTAAGAAAAACTTCTACAAAAATATAACTTTTCTGCTTAATTACCGGAAAATCGAGGTTAGAATAACTGAACCTGTAACGACCAAAGTTTTGACAAACTAAACGTCTCTAAAATTCGACGTTTTAAGAACTGTATCTATATAAATCAGAATTAACTTTGGGCAAATCAAAATCTAGGTAATACGAAAACTACACAAATCGAATATTGCAATAATTTTGCCTTCGATCACTTCACATTCGAATTATTCTCGAGCCACCCCGTGTATTTCCCACGTGAAATGCGCACCGGTACTGCGAGGGAGAGGGTGGTACCACACGACTTAGCGAAAAATATACTACATAAAATTATTAGACATGTAGGTATTAGTAATAATTGAACAAACCTCTTTCAACTTGTTGGCCTTGATTAACTCTTTCAGCTCGGCGGAACTTCCATTGAGAGCAGCGCTGAGCCCCTTCTTACTGGGACTGGCCAAGGGAGCCGGCGTGAGAGGCGGGTTCAGGCTCGGACTCAGCTTCACGTGGGGCTGGAAAGGGTTGGAATCCACTATGCCCTGATTGGCCATCATCCCACCGCCAACAATAGACACGATCACCTCGTTCAAATCACCTAAAAATATACAAAAAATTTTTTTTTAAAAAAAGTTAAAATAAATCTTTTGAAAATGACATTTACATGTACACGATTAAATCAATCATAAACGTAGATAGAACCAGCACGATTATCAAGGAGAAATCGGTTACCATAAATCCCCTTAATCCGGTGTAATCGTGGCCGGATATAGTGTAATAAAATAATGTTTAAGGATTGGAGTTAGCCGGTCGAATCTAATCGACCTCAAATGTCAAAGTAGAATGAAAAATTACGTCAATAAACAAGCTGTAATTTCAGATCACGAACTCTTTTCTTCTTTTTTTACTACAGTATTTTTTTTTAGAACTGTTATACAACGTGTAAGCTTACTCGTAAAATGTCTGAAAATGTAAGCTTATTATTACTTAGTAACTGTATTCAACTCAACTCAGCGCTCATTTATTTTTCTGAATAAATAACGTTTAAAGTACCGGTAAAACGTTTTGACATAATTGAGGAAACAATTTTCTAGGACAAATGGTTCGTTTTTTTTTTCATTTTTAACAATCAAAAAACAAAAAAAACTGAATGAATTTATCAGATGTTTTTAATAAAAAAAAAAGTCAATTGTAATAAAAAATATGATATCCGTAGATTTATCTACATGTACTTTTTAAAAACTTCGATGAATATATTTTTTGATAAAAAGTAATGTAGAAAGTTTTTCTACTGCATTTGTTTCATTGTTTAACATTTTTGCAAATCATTCAAAATATTAAAAAATTTCATAACCCTTCATAAAAAAAAATTTGAATCTACAAATTACAGTACGGTATATAAAGTTATGTACAGTATTACGAAAATCACAAAACTTACTTTATATAAAAATTGTTTTTGAATTTTAGATTCAAATTATTGCATTGCATATTTGTTTTTATCGAATTAAATTTTCGAATTTCGATGGAAACAAGTCAAAAAACTCAAAAACATGTTAATTTTTTTTAAAAAAAAACTCAAACAACTTGTTAAATTTTTTAAAAATAACTCTAAAAGCTTGCTAAATTTTTTAACAACAGGCGGAAGTTGTATGTATATTTCGTTCTCAGACACCCGGTAATACGGTATACAGTATTATAAGATGTTCTATTTCTTTATATTTTTAAAGTTGTTCCAAAGAAAATCGCCTTAGAATAATTAATTCCAAAATGAGCTTAAACGAAAGTTAATTTTCTTGTTTTTACCAATTCAAAGTTACAATAACAATTACTTAACTTTTTTTTTGCAATATGAAACGAGGTCAACTCGTCTCAAATTTCGAATTTTAAAATTACCGCAGTACAAAAAAAAAAAAAATGCAAAGTGTGAGAAATGTAAATGTTTGAAAGTGAAAATCAAGATTTCATATAGCGGTGTTAAAATTCGCTTGATTTGTTTTCTTCTCCTCCTTAATAGAATATTTAACCGGAGTTTTCGATGTAGAATACAACAATTCAAAATGGACGAAATAGGAGGAAATGATTATGAATGCATAGGAGACAGAGAGAAAGGTGATAGAAACGAGTTGATTGCTCATCAAACAAACAACTTAAAAAAAAACAAAACAGGTAGTTGTTTCGGTCCTTATTCACGTTTACCCCTGTACACATACTATCGCTCTTATTAATCTCAACACTAAAAAAAATGACTTTTTACTTTGCTTTTCACAACTATCTATCAATTTACAACTGCTAAAACAGCAAAAAAATATATATATGTTTTTTTAACATCTCAAAGATGAAAATTCTACTACAACTTCTGGCTGTTGCTAGATTTGTATAACAAATCATTACTTAGCACAAAAACAACAAATCCATATCTCGAAACTCGTCAAATATTATTAAAACCTGGGATAAAAATAATTTCGTATGAGAGTTCAAAGGTCGATTCTTAAACACATGCCATGTCTACTGCTTTCAATACTTTTACCACGATAGAGAGATCGTGCTTTTACGAAAGAATTGTTCATCAAAACAGGATTGTACTCTTACATTCATAAGAATTGACATTTCATCATCAACGCCATAATAATAATAATAATAATAATAGAAAATGATTTTCGATATAAAATAAATTTCGAAACTTTCTTTTTATCGTCGAAAGCGTTCAATAAATATAATAATAATTATGTTGTCATTTAACTGCCTTCAATATTTTTATACTGCTCATGTATGCACACAGAAGGGTTAAAGAGTGTAAACATTTCGAAATGAACCAAACGCTTTTTGCACCGCAAAACGTACTTTGAACGCGTAGATTTCCTTTAATTATTATAAAAAAAAATAATAATTGAACCAACAACTTTAAAGATGTAAGCAAATAAAAAGATTAAACAAATTACCTCGTTAACACAGAGTTTACTCGAAAGATTTGTTTGCCTAATCTTCTTATGCCTATGACGTCATTAGAATTGATATGAAAATTTTCGAAGAAATAAAAATTGTGTTTGTATTTTTTAAAATGAAAAATTCTTACTTTTGACGTCACTGCTGAATAAACATAAAAAATTCAAATTCTTACGTCATAAAGCATAAGAATTAACAAAAAAAACCTTAACCGCAAACTCAGTATTAACAAACGCTCAATCCAACTTTGCATTAAAATTACTTTTAAAAAAAGATATTTAAAAAACAAATTCTTACCCGAAAATAATGAAAATCGCTTAATATTGCGCAGCAATTTAAATTCAATTTTTGTTGCTGTCTCGTCTTCACCAATCCTTAAAAACTCAGAGCTAATATTTATCATTTTGATAGAGACAAACCGTAATTCCAATAAAAGTTTTTTATGTTCAAATAGCCAGTTAACGAGGCAAAAATCTCATCAAAAATTCAATAGCATTTTGGCTTCGCTGAAGCGTATTTTAATATGTAGTGTTTTTGCGTCTCCGAGCATAACCCCATAAAATAAATACAACAAATAAATATACTTGCAATATAAAAAAAAAAAGCTTCTAATAAATAAAAGGGAAGTGGTTGGTGTTAAGGGGACGAAGAGTGCAAAAGTCAAACAACGTTATTTTTTATTTGGCTATTTTCAACGTCTGGCTCGTTCTCTGTACATGAGGATGGGCACGTAGCTCCATCCATTAATAAGATGAGAGAGATAAGGGTAGAAGGGGTGCTTGGAATGCTCACAAAACAACAACAATACGCCCAGTCAGCTGCACTCGTCTATATGACCGCTCACGTGGATAAATTTACAATTGAATTTTTAGTTTTTTTTATCATTCAAAGTGTGGAGAATGTGTTGCGCTGTGTGCAGTACAGTGTGGAAGAAAAAAAATTCTATTCCTTTCAACTTCTAAAGAGAGAGAGAGACGTTTTTACAATCAGACGGAATAAGAAAAGACACTTGTAATTATTATTATGATTTTTTTCCCCCTTCTTCCACGGATGAATAACATCGTGATTGTTTATCGAATGCTACGAAAATAACTCTAAAAGTCGTTTCAATAGAATAATATTAATAATAAAAGAATAACAAACAAAACATCTTTGATTGAAAAGTTAGAGAAACTGTGAACAAAAGATGGCAAGAGTTGAAGAATCTTTTTAAAAGGAAAAAGAGAGAAAAAAAGAACACTTTCTCTCAATTATTATCAATGAAAATAAATTTAAAAAAACATTTTTTTCCTTCTTTCCTTAATATTTCGTTGACATCTTACCAAATGTACACGGTGGTTCAATAAAAAGTAAAACCAAACTTTTAACTTCCAATTTTTAATTTTATGAACAATTATTAAAACTTTTCTTCTTCTAAACCAGTAACATTTATTTTTTTGTAAAAATGTGGATACTCGGATATAACGACATAAATCGACTATTTGTTATGTCGCTATAGCAGAGGTTTGGTAGATCCCGTTTTGTTGCTGCCATTGAATACAACTTTAAATAAACATTAACTTTTAATCTAGATTAAGAAAAGCAGTGAGAAAAGAACGAGAGACAGCAGGTGAATATGGAATGGAAATGAATTCCTGAGAATTTCTTTTGAAGCGTATACAATGCGTGTAATTGACATGATGGAGCGAGAGGAAGGTGAACGACCATCTTGAGACTGGGGGAAAATAAAAAAATAACATTAAAAAAGGAAGTAAAGTTGCTCGGTAAACACAATCACTCAACTCTTCCATTTCATCCGACATCAAAAATTCCAACGAAAAAAAGAACGAAATAAATGTGTGTGCTTGTTGGCGAGTGATATAGTTGCATAGTATGCAGGCAGGCGCCCTTCATTACAATAATAATTATTAATGACATTAAGTTATTAACCCACCTACTCATTTTTAATAATCCGCAGGTTTATTATTCTTATTAGAAGCGAATCGGATCGAAATTTTATTTGTAACGAGGTCGCGCACTTAATCAGCTGTCATTTCCTTTCTAATCTGGCGTTGACAAGTCAACAATTTAATACGTGTTTGTTGACAAGATTAAATGTTTAATAATTATTGTTATTATAGATACAAAAATAAAAACTAGCTTTTCTACCATAATAACAATAAATAAAAAATCACACATTTTAATTAGAATTTTTTCAATTAGAATTTTTTTTTTTTTTTTTTGATTGATGAAGAGAGAAAAGTAAAATTTACATCATTAAAATATTTACATAATTAAAAAGATTTAATACTAATTCGGTTGGGTGCACTTTTTTTTACGGACACCGTGTATATACTTTTTAAATCGGAAAAAAATCGTTAAAATATCTTTATTAATTAAATTGTGACGACGAGCCAATGAGAAAGCGGGGAGGAGGGGGTAATGTAGGTGGGGGTACATGAACTCGTGCACTGATTTTAATTGTGTTGACGTAAAAAAAAAAAAAAACAAGGAATGGTTACACATCCTGAACGAAGTCAAGGTTAATGATGCGTTTAATTAAATTCGTATGAGAGAAGCAGTGTTGGCAATAATATTATTATGATTATAATACTGTAGTATTAGTGTCGCAATGCACGACGACTGCGCACTTACAACTTAGCATTAAAAAAATAATAGAATAATCAAATCTCCGATGTACATTACAATCAAACTGTCTTTTTGACATCTAAATATAGCTCGTGTGCACGCTTTAATTACATCGCTAATCAAACATACGTCGGCCTGTCGTGTGCTCTACTTAATACGCCATTTCCATCGCAAATTCAATTTTAAAGTTAAAGTTTTCTTTCGTTCCAGGTTTTTCCAATGTTTTTTTTTTATTAGAATATATTTTTTTTTAAAAAAAAAGGTGAAACTCATTAACTTTGCACAAATGTTTCAAAAACTTTAATTAGCATGCTGTACATTACTATGAAAATAACTTTTATTGCCAACTTTTCATTTTTAAATTAATTTTTTAATTTTATTTCGAGGTTGCGTTAAAATTTTTGCATTTTAAACGCTTATTATAATTGCGCATGCGCGAGTTAATAATTTTAAAACGGTTTTTTCCGCCATTAATGCTGTACATTGTAAAACTTGTTTAAAGCGGATCTTGAATAACGCAAAAACCTGCAAGAACGGACAAAAAAATTTGAGAACGCATAGCTCAAAAAAGCGAGAAACCTGTCTAAGACGGAAACATCCGTGCTTTTTGAGCACCGACGCTGTTATAGACCCTGCTTAAAACGGGAAATTTAACACATTTTTTTTTTTTAGTCAAATTTATAGAAAGCAAAAATTTGTAAAGCGAGTTTAAATATTTTAATCTAGATTTATTTAATCCTCGTCAATACGCCGATCTCAAAAGTTTATTAAAATTTAATCTGCGTTTGATTTTGCTCGCGTAAATAATGAGTTAAATTAATACGCGTAATAACTTTTATAAAAATTGCGCAAACCGCTGTACCTAAAATAGATATCCTAACATCAAAAAATAATAATGATTTAAAAATCCTGAGTTGAGAAATTTTCGGAAATGAAACGTAAACAAATGTACTAGAAAAATAATGCTGCGGCTGCTGCTGGTACATGTAGCAGAGATTACGGTGATATAATTATTTTAATAAGCTTAAAGCAAGGTTAAAAACGTTAAACAAAAATTATGACCGCAGCAAAAATGTTGGAGAGTTAAAGAAAAAAAAAAAAAGAAGTAAAGCGTAACCAATTTAGATCTTATAGCTGAAGTTTAAGATTAGAATAGGAGGGGGAAAAAAAAGGTTAAAACAATTCCATAAATCATAAAAAAAAAAAAAAACAATAAAAAATAATAATAAAAAAAGCAAACCGGCTAACATTTTATAATAAAGATTACGTCATAAAATAATCAGAAATAAAAATCTCGCAGCCGTAAAATTGGGCTAAATTCAACATTTAAAAACATTGGGAGAAAAAATAGCGAGTTTTATCTGTAAATCAGTTTAGAAAAACAGTAGGAATCTCACCAATTTCTTAATCCTCTTACACGCTCAACGCTCGCAACCCTTTCAACATCTTCCAAAAAACATCTTCCCTCCACTTGGATTTAAATCTCGAAAAGAAAAACATTCTTCGCAGTCAGTTACTTAACAAAATTATGGTTAACAAAAATGGAAAAAATGCTGCTTTTTATTCTTATCTTAATAACGTTTCTTATGAGTTGTGATGTCATTTTGAAGTCACGTTTTAGTTAAAAAAAAAAAAAACAAATGGGGGGAAAAAAACCTCACTTTTTAAGTAAGAAATGAATGAAAAAAAAGTGTATATAAGGTGATTAAGGTTATATTTTTCCCTTATCTTAACAGGCTCTTCTTATGAACTGTGATGTCATTTTGACGTCACTTTTTAGTAATGAAATAAACAGTAAAATTTAAGATATTAATTTTATCCTTATCTTAACAGACTCTTATGAACTGTGAATCTGGGATGTCACTTTTCATTTAAAAAAATTGATTTGACTAAAATTGTGTTTTTAGTATAATAATTATTATTATGTTTGTGGTGTTATTATAACCCCACTTTTTAAGGTAAGAAATGATTGATTTAAACGAAAAAAATTTGCGAAGTTTTTCTTTACCTTATAAGCGGACTGGTCGACATTTTAATTCTAGTTCAACATATTTTTCGCTTAAACAGTTCCATTTTAATCCCACTAACATTTTCATTTCAAAATAGAATCATTTTTAAATCCCCAAAAAATCTGCACTTCCGGTTTAACGTCATTCTAATTGCTGCCTCCTAATTTATTTATTTATTATTACAAAACGACAAAAGTTTCTTTGCAAAAAAGTTTCACTTACGAATTATCCCTTACCGGAGTACACGTCACAAATTGTGGACGCAGATTATCAGATAAGAAAAAAAAACTCTTTTTTTTTTTTTTTAAAGCGAAATGTATGTAGTAAACGTATAAAAAATGCTGTTTGGGATGTGCCGCACTTGCAATATTAATAATCAAAATTAGGAAACACATTTGTTTCAAAACCATTTTTTTTTTCTCGTAACCATGACTTATCAACTTTTTTTTGGAGATGAAACACAACAAATTAATGTTGAAAGACACACGAAACTTTTCAAAAAAAAAGTGACGTGTTGAATTATTTATTATTGGTCCTAAGTTCAACAAAAAAAGTTGGGGTCATCTGAGGAAATAAGCGAAGTGAAAAAACGAATGGTTTTTGTGCAAGTTGTGCGGCCTGAAGTACCTGGGCCATGGCCTCCTTCACCTTACGGCATCACACTATCCACTCTACACGGTGGACGAAAAACAAAACAAACAGAATTCTCTTAATTTTATAATATAAATATTTTAATGATACATGGAAAAACTTTACTTAAAGGACTTTTTTTAACAATTAATTATTATTCTATTCTGTGTTTAAAATATCCTCATTCGGCCTCAACACAAGCATTATACACACTCAGTATATCCCCCATTTGCATACTGCTCAGCTTAATCGAGTTTGTCTTATAGCGTCAATGTCTTGTTCTTGTGTCTTGTAAACCTTTTCTTGTATCCCACCCCATATTTCGTAGTTTACCAATATTATTTAAGTCTGGAATATTGCTTAATAAGAAGTGCGCTGCGTAGCAGTGGCGAGGCATAGTGAGTGGGTATAATGCTTGCGACGCTGCGTGCTTTGAGACCGGAAAAAGTCATTTTTAAACACAAAATAGAACAATTAAATATTAAAAAAGTCCTTAAAGTAAAGTTTTTTCATGTGTCATTAAAATATTTAGATTTTTAGATCCGTTTTTTTTCCGTACGCCGTGTACATACTCAAAGAAAATATTATAATAAATAAATAAACAAAACCTTATTTTTGAAGCACGAAAATATTGTTGACCTTTAAAGAAACGTTAAAAGTTTACATGCTAAACTTGGAGAAGGGGGAAAAAAAATCACCCCCATTATACTGTACATAATCAGGAAATCAGATCAAAGATATGAAAGAAAAAAATTAAAGGAAACGAAAAGAAAACAAAAATACACCAATAGGCTACTATTTTTTTTCTTCGAATTATAACTAATATTTCCTTTTAAAATCGAAGTATATGTACTGTAAATAGTTTTAAAAAAAATAATAAAATACATTTCGATCACGATTTTTTTTTTGCAATTAAAAATGATGTAAACAAGCAAAAACAATTCTCTATCTCCTTCGTCAGTGGCTATTTTTAATTATTATTCTATTTTTGAGCAACATCTCTCTCGAAATAGATGATTGCGTTCGAATTGTTTTATAATCATAGTAACCTTTTGTCAGATAAATTAATTTCACAATATCGTTCGTAATAAAAATTAAAATTTCGAAAAACAACATTAATTTTTATTAACAAACTCAATTTTTTTTAACACAAAAAACAGCTTAATGCAAAATGTAATAAAAATTTCCATAATTAATTCCTTCACGCTAATTTACGTCTGCTTTAAATATTATTCGTAAAAAACCAAACCGGAAACTTAAAACTTCTTTTGTGAACCATTAATCAAATTTTCGAAAAGTTTTTCAAAGAACACGCAACGTCTGCATAATATACGAGTACATTTTTATATTTTAAACCAAAAAAAAAAAAAATAATAAATAATTATGTAAGAATGTCAACATACTCGTAAAAAAAATTAATATTTTCGTAGAAAAACCAACAAAAAAAATTTTTTTTTCCTCTTTCAATTAACTTCTAAAGATAATTAAAGATAACAAAAATAATAAGAAAAGGAGAAAATAATAATAAGGTGGGAAAATATACCTGATCTCTTGCGGAACCTCTTGCTCCATCTCCACTTTCTCAACGAAGATCTTCGTTCCCGAAAAACCATAATATTGTCCGAAAACACAATTTTTTCTCCCCTCTTCTCACACAATAATTAATTATTAAATTCCCGCGAGAGAACAATTAAAAAAAAAAAACTTTGATGCTGCTTTCAAAAAAAAAAAAAAATCGGTCAAGAACTTAAGGAAAGAAAATGCGTTGGATCGCGTGTTATGTGGCTGCTGGAGATCGAATGCGATTACATCGGTCGAACAAAAACTACATAGAAAAAAAGTAGGCTGAATGAAGCAGCACAATGACCAGCGAAACATGTACCGGAGCACAGTGGAGCTACGCGTGTGTGTGGAGCACTGAGACCGAGTAGCTCTGCTTCGGCCGCAGCAAAAACCTTTTATAACTACCGTCGGTTGTGATAACGGAGAGAGCAAACAACCGGCGGAGGAGGAGTCAAAACAGAAACCTTCACGTAATACACGCGCAACTCTCTCGATCTACGAACATGCACAACAGGCTCACACCTCCCGCACATGCTTTCCACACCCTCTTACTCATACCTCGACCCAGGCCCCACGCTCATATTTTAAATTTAAGAGATGAAAACTCGTTTAAATAGAGTTTTAGAAAGTAAACACTCGCGCAAATGGAGTTTATAAGAAAGTTAAAATTCGCGCAAATGGAATTTTATAGAATAAAAAATCGCACAAACGGAATTTAAACAACTGAAAACTCATTTAAATAGAGTTTCAGGTGGTAACCACTCGCGCAAATCAAGTTTTCAAATGTAAATAGAAAGTCAATAGTCGCTTAAATGGAGTTTTCGAAAATAAAAACTCGCTTAAATAGAGTTTTAAAAAATGAGTACAGTACTGGGGGATGAAATAGAGTTTTCTAACACACTCTACACACGCCCACTTGAAGCCCCACAAATAACTTTTTCCCTCAGTCCCAGGATGCCTCAAACCGGTGGCTCTGATACTCAACACAACGACGTAGAAAAATAATCGAGCTTTACTACTACCAATACCGTACTATAATATGTATTATGTACAGTAGTCTACTACGATTCTAATACCTTTTTTACCTGTAAACACGCGCTACAATGTTAGCGTATACTCGTTAACCTTTTTTTGACATTGATAATAATGTATCTCGGCTCTCACCTGTTTACTTGGCTGTTTGGAGAAATGCCAGTAGTCCATATTCCATTTTTGATTATTATAAAGTTGGCAATTTAGTCACATAATTATTATTTACACTAGGTCGTTACACAACAGCTCTCTTCATAATATTATTGATGGATGATCTTGCAGCAGCTTGGTAATTCACGTTTTCCATGTGCTGCGTGTGTTGTCTCCAGGCGGGGCGCAAAAACCCAACACCATTTTTTTTCTTCACTGCGGTAGATTTTATATCTGATAATATAATTTTATTTTATAATCCGGGAAATTATGGATAGTTGAGAGAGAAACTCACGAGTGTGGTCGCGTTGGTTGAGCGAATGCGCGCGCGCGGGGATTGAGTGCAGCTGCAGCAGCGGTGGTAATGGCGAATTTTGATTGAAAAACTATTTGAACCGAAATGTGAATTGAGATTTTATTTTAGGGAAAAGGTCCTGGTCGACCGTTTAAAGATATTATAACACGCACAATGATTTGTAATAACTTGAGTATGTTTTTAAAATGTTAATTATTATTATTTCCGATGTCAAATAACCGCTCGCCGTTCTCGATCGTCTTGATTCTCGTGACGTCATGAGCGCGTGTGACGTCATTAATAGTTGCGTGAAAGGGGGAGAGGAGGAGGAAAATGTAAAATAGTGGTTTTTCAAAATTATAGGCTTTTATAATAATAATAAGTAAGTGCGATTTTTTTATATTATGAATTTTTTTTTTTTTGTATAGTTTTAGTATTAAGAAATAGTTAAATACTGTGTAATATGTTTTGATTCGTCTGATTTGTTTTTTTTTTTTTTTTTTGGTATGTGAATTTTGCGGTAATTGAAAATTTGAATAGAAAAAATATTGTGTACATAAATAATAATTATAAAATAATTTACTTATTAATTTTATGGTTACCGGTAATTATTACTGTATTATTTTATTTTTTAAATTTAAATAAAAATATTATAGTTATTTATTTGCAAAAGAAAGAATGGTTGCGCCATCTACCGGTAGTATGGAAACCTATAATCTGTAAACATTGCTTTTATACGAAAATCCTGGGGGGCATTTTTAACATATAATTTATCAATTTAATGTAGAGGGCGTGCAAGATGAAAGCAAAATGTGGGAATATACCCTCAGGACCATCGTACTTTTTCTTCTAGCAATTACAACGGCGCCGATTTGACTTGCCGGGATTTCATCTTCTCAAATCTTCTGTGAACTCTCTGTGAAGCGTTTGAGCATTACTATTATTGGATGCTTCAATAAATAAGTAAGTATTAAATAGTACTATTAATCTTCATTTTTTGTATGTGTACGGTATACAGCTGTAACACAAGCAACGTTCGTGAGTGGCTGTCTATTTAAAAATGTTAAGAGTGAAAGTTTGCTCAATTTTTAAAAATTGAACATAGCTGAGCAATTAGCACTGGTAAAAAAGTGAAAATAGGTAATTAATAAACAGACAGGAACTTTAAATTAACAATTTACAAAAATAAATGCAATAATTATTTACAATGTGAAATGAAAAAATTATCCCTTCATGTTGACAGAAAACATTAATTTTGTAACACGTACAGGCTTGGGAACAGGGATTCTTCTAACAATACTACGAGGATAGAACCATGCGTTATCTTCGTTTTCTGGCCAGGTCCACCACTTCCCAAATTTAGTCATACAGGTAACTTCAAATTTCCCACCATCTTCCTGGATAATTTTTCCTGGATACCGCTTTCCACAGAAAGTGACATAAACATATTCTCCAGCTGTGAGTTGCTTCTCTCCTAAAGTTGGTAATGGTGTTGGGCTGAAAGTTGATGGTTGAACCTGTGAATCATCCTCATTGTCAGTCTCATTAAGACTGAAGCAATCATCAGATTCAGAGGTTTCAGATTGGTTATCCTGGATGGTTTTCTTATTTTTTCCTTTCTTCTCATTTATTTTCTTCT
Source organism: Polydesmus complanatus (assembly GCA_034692225.1). Classification (NCBI taxonomy): domain Eukaryota; kingdom Metazoa; phylum Arthropoda; class Diplopoda; order Polydesmida; family Polydesmidae; genus Polydesmus; species Polydesmus complanatus. The sequence goes on from JAQGAZ010000141.1 coordinate 32,076, forward strand.
TTTTTGCAGACACCTTGTTGGTTGGACTTTTTTCTGCAATGTTGATATCATCAGCGGGTGTAGCAAGTATTCGTTTCCTTGGTCTTTCCGAAACAGAGTGGATGGTTTTAAAGTGATCAACAAAGCTGTCACTCAGTGCTTTTCTGTAAATTGTCTGATTCTCCCCCTCATGGGAAATGTTTGGATGCCGTTTCATAAATAAATCAATCCAGTCATCCCCGGGGCTGTTGTTTGTAAACACTGAAACCCGTCGCCCCAGCTTTTCTAAGTAAGACTTAATAATTACTTTCAGATCACTTTTTGTCACTGGAAAGCCATAAGTTGCACGGGCAATCATGTGGGCACTCATAAGTTTCTCTTCTTCTGTAGTAAAAACTGTAGGACGGCCGGGCTTCTTAATTTGCACTGTAGGATCATCTGGGCTCTGACGTTTAACTTTCAAGTGTCCACCAAGTGTTGAAATTGGTATACCATATCTCAAACAAACAAGAACAATATTATTGTAAATTTACATCACATTTATTTGTACACTATAAAACTTACTTCTTTGCAGCGGCTCCTAGTTTAATTTTCCCTTCGACACATTCAGTAACTGCCTCTTCAATTTTAGCTAAAGAATAATTTCGGTAAGAACGTGTTCCTGGCTTACGAATGTATTTACGTGGCATTTTAAATCATAAATGTTTTTTTTAAGTCATGAAAGTTGCTGTTAAGAAAAGGAAAACAATGTTACCCCATTGGCCAATCACTGTTCACCTTTTCCTATTTAAAAAAAATTGAACTAACTTATAAAATCTGCCCTAATGTATTACTGAGGTTTTACCAACAATAATAATTTAAAGAATCACAAAATTAAGTCTCTACAAAAAAGAATGCCAAAAAGAAGAAAAATAACTTTTGTAATATTTTGACCATCGCAGCCCCCTCTATTGGCTCTGCTTGAAAGAATGACCCCGCCATGCCTTTGCATTGTTAACCGGTGAAATTAAAGTAACCCCAGTTTGGATTCATTCATTATTAAGCAAATTTAGTATTTGACTAGCATAATACGGTAATAAATTATTATGGCAATTTCCGTTGATTGCTAATTGCAACATTTATTATTATTTAATTTATCACGAATAATAAAATTATAATTTAGCAATTTGGATACAAATTTTGAAATTACAGGTGCAGTACGTATTCAGTTTCGTTTGGCAAGTCAACCGGTGACGTAATTTCGGCATCATCAATCAGGTAGCTTTATGCGATATTTTGATTTGCTTGTTACATGTACAGTATTTCGATTTCACTTTCACAGACAAATTCTTGTGAACTTGTAAAGGGTTAACTAAAGAAATACCATGCATTTTCTTGCCAACTAAAGTTTCATTTGAAGACAGCGGAAACCAGCTGTTTAATAATTACGGAGTAAGTTATTTGATCGGTGTAGAATTGTAATACAGTAAGCTTATAGCTGTTTCAGGTTTTTGTTGGGTACATCAGCTGGTACGTATACGTTGTATTTTACAATAATGGTTATTATAAATTTTATAGTTGCGAAACACTCGAGTAAAGTATAATATGTGTTACTGTTTCGAAAATTTAATTAATTACTTTTTTATTTATTTAGCACATTAATTGTTGCTGTTTTTTGTGTGCTTAAAGTCTATATTATATTGATATTATCAGAATCACGATCGAGATGATGGCCTCGAAAGGAAGAAAGTTTTAAAAAGCAACAAAAAAATGAGGACAAGTTTCGTATGATCCCATTCCAAAAACATTTTCTAAGGAACGATGGCAGCGGGCGAATATTTACCCAGTGAAAACAGTTCGCGAGCACCTTTACTTTCGAACTCTGAAGACGATGATGTTCGCGTGGCTCTACACTACCCATTTACGGAAGTGAAAACTTATAAAAGACGATGGGTTATTCTGTGCGCTTTCTCCCTTCTCGGCTTCATTCAAGGAGCGATTTGGAATACATGGGGACCAATCTCCACTTCGGCCAAGCTTGTATTTACGACATGGAATGATTCCACTATCGCTTTGTTATCGAATTGGGGCAATATTTGCTTCGTCGCATTTTTGGTACCTGTGATATGGATAATGGACACGAAAGGTAAATTAAGCAGGATAATTACTTTCTAAATAGTGTGCGGTGTATAGGAATTGTTTGGTTCGATTTGTAGGTCTCAGAAAAGCAACTTTATTCGCTGCTACATTAGTATTTATTGGTGCTGGAATTCGGTGTTTTACTATGGACGCCCAGGTCGAAACATGGTACTTACAGCATCTATAACGTTGTTAAAAAAATGTATATTAATGACGGATAAATGAAACATTTATTTCTAGGTTGATTCATGCAGGACATGTTTTAAACGGTATCGCAGGGATAGTTCTTTTTGCTGGTCCTCCACAGGTTTCAGCAGCTTGGTTTCCTCCACATCAGAGAACGACAGCCACTGGTTTAATATCCGTGATAGGAACTCTGGGAATCGCGGCTGGATCGTTATTCCCACCGATAATCGTGGAAGAAATAAGTCCAGACAAGTATATTTTTTTAAATGATAATTTTGGTTATTATGGTTGAATTTACATTTAGTTTTTTTTAGAACATCTATTCATGTTCTGCAGACTCAAATTTTGAGGCTTCTTTACTTTCGTAAGTTATTTTATTTTATTTAAGAGGAATTTATGTTAATGTAGCCTACATGTTTGTTATCATCTTAAGAATTTTTGTTTGCGTCGGTTATGTTCGTATGGATATTACTTTACTTTCCTGCCAAACCTGATTATCCCCCGAGTATTACAGCTTCTGTGGCTAGAGTTTCATTTTCATCTGGTTTGAAAATGTCTTTAAGGTTTGTTTTAATGCAAACGGTGCATTTTTAATATTTTTTAATAATACTGTACATGGTTATGTAATAGAAATAAAAATATATGGTTGGTTGGATTGTCATATGGAATCTCTACCGCTGTTTGCGGTTGTTGGGTTACAGTCGTTCACATCAATCTCGAAATTCTTGGAATCAGTCAAGTAAGCGCCCTAGGAATTGTTGCATATACAGTCCTGTACGTTAGTAAAAACTATATTTTGTTATTAATTTTAGGCGGAAGCTGGATGGATTGGGTGCTATATTTTGCTGGGTTCATGTGCAGGCTCATTTTTTTCATCAAGGTAATAGATTGATTTTCAACTTGTCAGTTTTTACTATCTTCGATCAAACAATTATTCCTATATTTTCTAAATTGGAAGGAGAGGTTGGGGGTCGAAATACTAAATGCATCTTGAGGATAATTTCTTTTCGTTTTTAGTTACTAACCACTTTCACCACACGTCATTAAACACAAATACAATCATGTAGCCTACTACAACACAGTACTAACTTATTGTGAAATGGCTCCTACTTACTACTACTGTAGTTACTATTTGAAATTGCCTTTAAGTGTTCTTTCGTTGTCATGACTGGTTATCAAATTAATTATTCTATAAATTATTATGCATTATATTTGTTAGGCTATGTGACCAATCGCTCCAGCCCAGTTATTCCCTGCAATCGCGGCATAAACTGCACCGTAAAAATTCAAAGAATTGTTCAACCAATTTATGCTTTACGCTACAAGTTCTGCTAGATATGTACGTACTTGGCAACATTATAATATCCACAAAAACAAGGCCTGTCAAACTCGTCTGGCACCACGGGCCACGTGTTAATTACTATTCTACAGCAGGATCAGTTTAAACACTCCGTGATCGTAAAATGAAATGAAGTAAAAAAAAAACACCGAGCTTGTGAGGCGCGCAAAAATACTTTTTTTTTTTTAAGAAGAAATGACATTTACAATATTATTACAGCCTTACGGTAAATAATTTCATTCATTTTTCGAGGAGTCTTTGCTGGCCGCGAGTTTGACAAGTCTGTTCACTAAATAATATCGCTCATAAACTTGCCTTCATGTTTATCACAATACGCCACACAAATATTTGAAACAAAAACAATATTTAACAAATTTGAAAAATTAAAAATTGTTTCATTTTTATTTCAGACTAATTGATTGCGTGGGAGGTAGAATGAAGCTATTCCTATTTATTGGTTTAATTGGTTCCACAATTTTCTTTCTGTGGTTTGCTGGAATCTGTCTAAAGATATTTGCCGCTAATTCCTGTAAGTATAAAATAAACATTTGGCCCTAAACTCACGCAATCATTGAATACAAAAAAAAAACTAGACCTGAGCCGCCAACCCCTTTTAACAACATATAGTCATGCAACTGAAGACTACCGTTTACTTTTAGGTGCTGAGCTGAAAATGTACACATAATTTTTAGAAACACATTTATTTATGGTTTCAATTTATTTTGCGTTCAAAAATTTTAAATTAATGAGAAACTTGAATTAAAGTTTCCTCTACAATATCTGATTTGATTAATTAAGTGTTTGACACTGGCAGTCTATAAACATACTTGAAAGAGTCCAGGCCCACCACTTCTGTAAATGGCTACGTCTGAGTTTCAATGTTGTATTCGGGGTTGGGTGACGTTAGCGACTATCATTTTTAAAATGTAATAATTTTTATTAGGGAGTTTGTATACGTCGGTCATAATCGGGGGAGCGTTCAATGGCGGCCTTCAGCCAATTTTTATGGAAATGGGAGCAGAAGTGGCTTACCCAATTGGTGAAGCCGTTGTTGGCGGATTCTTAACAGGCATTTTCAATGTGATTGGAACCATTTTTCTATTCCTGTTTTTTATACCCAATATAGGTAAGCTGAGTTTTAGTTTTGCTATATTTTTACTTAATATATAATGTGTAATGGTAACGATATAGGTTATTTGTGGATGAATTGGTGCCTTATTGGATCGACCGTAGTTTCCATTCCGATATTATGTTTTGTTCGAGAACATTATGCCCGATCTGCTGTGGACAGTCAGACTATTCAACAACGAGTTGTTAATTAATTTATTTTATTCACTAGTTGGTTTTTATCGTTTCACTATGTCGGTAATACTCGCTAAATTTAAATTATTTGATACCAATTTTTTTCCATGCACTTAGTTTTGTTTACTTAACAAAAGCAACCTTTATGGAGTTATATAGTTACAGTATATTATCTATTTTTTTCTCTTGCACAAAGTTGGATTTGGACGAAAAGCATTTAGCGAGTTTTACTTTAAATGTGATATGTATGGTTTTGTATAGTAATACTATTTTTAAACAAGTGCTGTTAATTTTTATATTTTAAGGTTGAGATTTTACCGAATGGATGAAATGCTTTTTGTAATTTTTTTTAAAAAGCCAGTATATAATATTATTCTGTATGTTATGAAGTTTAAGCGTGTATTTTAATAAGAGAAAGAAAGGAAGGATCAATCATTGATAGTAATAAAAATATTTAAACTTTATCAATTTTTTTTAAAGAAATAATTTTTAATGGTCTAACATTGTTTAAAAAATAAAAAAAAGCATTAAAAGAAATTTTAATAAATGCTAGAAGTTTAATGTATTCGCTAACCCTCGCAAATAATTCAAAATATCATTGTCAAATTTTTTTACAATGCTTTCGACCTTAGCGGCAGAGTTTCGATAGCGTTTTTTGTCCGGCTCAACTTCTGCACCAGAAATATACCGATCGATTTTTTCTTCGTATAATTTCTGTTCGTTCTTTATGGCCGTAATAAACTTCCAAATAGTTGGCTGACTAGCAGCGATTGAATTTTCAAAAGCGCAATTCCAACTTTCGAAAGAACTATTAGTTTTTAAAATTCCTGCTAATGCTACGTCGTAGCAGTTCCACAGAAAATGAGGGTAAGGTGGAGACCGTCTTTGTAAGCGGTGATCTAACCGGCCGATGAACGTGTCTTCCACGTAATCTAAGACCGGCTGACTTTCAGGGGGAAAATTATCGTCCGTCAACTGTTCAAAACCATTGACCACCAACGAAATAGGTAAAAAAGCTAGAGCGGCGATCATTCTCATTCTCAAGGAAAACTCAGCGTCAGTTTCGTAGCGATGTTGCAGACCATTTGTCGCTTGTATTTTCCGATACACACGTTGACAAAAATGGTAAAAACTACCTTTCTGTTGAACGTCTGGAAATTTTATGCTAAATACATTAATATAGGCTAATTCAAAATCATTAATTATCATCGTAGGTGAGAGATTCGGCTGCAAATTTGTGAGGGCATCCAAAAAGCGGGCGAATGTCTCTTCGTCCTTCCGCGCTAAAAAAGCATAAACCACTGGAATAATATTATTATTAGTTACGGCTTGAATAACGTAAAGTTGTTGAAATAACGGTGGGAGAGTTTTAAAATTACCACCAGCGTGCCAAATTGGAGACTGCGACAACAAGTGCAGGTTATTACTAGTGGAGAAAATGAGAATTCTGTGCTCAGGACCATCAGCGCTATCGAATAGAAGAAATTCGACGCCAGCGTAAGTTGTTTGGTAAGAAAGAGGAATGTTGAGCTCGTTTAAAGTGTGAGGATTGGGAAGATCAGGTTGATTCACCCGTTTCTTCGTGTTAAGAACCGTTTTCTTCAAAGCTTGAGAACTGGGCATCTGGCTCACCACAGCTTGCGATAAACCGAACAACGCCCCAGCCAAAATTTCGCTGGTTTCATCCTGGCTGGTTCGAGCTAATTCTTTGACTTTATTTACTACTTTAATGGCTTCAATGCGTCCGGCTTCTCCCGCGTGGCTATGTTCTCCGATTCGTTTGATGATCTCGTCGTTGGCCGTATGGATACGCGCTCTACAGCGCAACCGTTTGAACTGATCGCACTTCCAAAACGTTTTTCCCATGTCTGCCTTTTCTTTAATATACAAATACCCACCGTCGGCCAACTTGAGTCCATTTCTTTGACTTAAGATAAATTGAACGGACATGGTAGCATATTATACAGTTATAAATTATTTAGGCTATGTGTCTGAAATAATAAAACAGACAAACAATAAAACATAATAATAATTACAAAAGTTACGTAACGTGATCGAGAAGGAATTTACTTAGCAAATAATTGAATCTCCCCAACTTTCAAAAGTATGTTTTTCTCCAAGTGGTACAGGACAAATAATTATTGGGTTATTATAATAGCGGTACGACAATAAGTTCAACTGCAAAATGTATCGGAATTCAAGAGTTCGACCAAATGTCGCGGAATCGTTTGCGGCGGACATTTTGTCTTATGCGCGAGAGTTCGTGACCCAAATTTTATAAAATTAATACAGTAGGAAATTTCGTCGCCCACCAATTCATCGTGGAAAAATTCGCCTACCTCTGATGAAGTTTATTTATTTTGTTTGAAAATCTATGAATTACTCGGAAAGATTCCACGTCACTAAGTATAATGTTTTGATTTTTAATACTTTGAGATCTCGCATTATTAATAATATCATTATTTGTGATTTCTTTCTCTTTTCTAATTTAGGAAAGCCTACGTAGCCTAAAGAAATTTCATCGACAGCCACTACATCGATAGAAAAATTCACCTTTGGAACAGTAAATATAATTTTATCGTTTGAAAATCTTTAAAAATGTTTCACGCGAAGTACTGTAATTTTGATAAATAAAAGACAACATTAATAATATGCTACTGTATAATATATTTCGGTTGCTGATTAATTTGATCCTGTATAATTATATGCTACAGTAGGCTATAAGTCTTATATAGCCTACTGTAGCTTATACTAAATAAACTATCGTTTCTTTAGTAAACCGAACATAAAAAGGCACCGAATAATTATCCAGGCTACAATAAACTTTCGATGTGTTTTTAACTTTTGAGAAGTAGCTTACGTATGATTTATTTTGGTTTTCATTGTTTTATAGTCGACATAATTATAATATAATTCGAGATCACGATGCCTCTCCAACTTATCCCGAGCCAAAAAAATGGGCATACAAAGCTGGTTGATGGTGGATATATGTACGTGAGAAATCGATGGGACAAAGCGAATATCGGGAAGACCATGTGGAAATGCGACAAACACTCTAACTTGCGTTGCAGAGCGTGGGTACACACGCTCAACGACGAGATCGTGAAGCGCACCGGAGAACATTGCCACGCCGGAGAAGCCGGGCGAATTGAAGCCCTGAAAGTAGTGAATAAAATCAAAGAACTAGCTCGAAGCGGCGAGCTCAACGGTAGGGAAGAGATCTTAGCCCAGGCGATGTTGGGGATATCTCCAGCCGTGGCTGATCAGATGCCCAGTTCTGATTCCTTGAGCAAAATAATTCGCACCGCTAAAAGATACGCCAAAAATGGCGAAGAAGAAAAACTCCCCAATCCCCTCACTTTAGAAGAGCTCAACGTTCCCCTTAGCTTTCAAACCACTGTGGCCGGCGTCCAATTTCTTCTGTTCGATAGTGGTGAGTCGCCTCCGGATGACAGAATTCTCGTTTTCTCCACTGGTAATAATTTGCACTTGCTGTCTCAGTCGCCCATTTGGTTGGCCAGTGGCAGTTTGAAGACTCTTCCACCGTTATTTCAACAGCTTTACGTCATTCACGCCGTAGTTAATAATAATAATATAATTCCCGTGGTTTATGCTTTTCTACCGCGAAAGGACGAAGAGACATTCACACGCTTTTTGGATGCCCTCACAAATTTGCAGCCGAATCTTTCGCCTACGATGATAATTAATGATTTTGAATTAGCCTATATTAATGTATTTAATTTGAAATTTCCAGACGTTCAACAGAAAGGTAGTTTTTACCATTTTTGTCAACAGCTGTATCGGAATATCATAGCGACCAATGGCTTGCAACATCGCTACGGAACAGACGCTGAGTTTTCTTTGAGAATGAGAATGATCGCCGCTCTAGCTTTTTTACCTATTCCGTTGGTCACCAATGGTTTTGAACGGTTGACGGACGATGATTTTCCCCCAGAAAGTCGGCCAGTTTTAGACCATGTGGAAGACATGTTCATCGGTCGGCTGGATCACCGCTTACAAAGACGTACTCCGCCTTACGATCTTTCGTTTTGGAACTGTTACGATGTGACTATGGAATGTGGATTTGCTAGAATCAACACCTTGTTCGAAAGGTGGCATTGCTCTTTCGGCAGTTCCATTTTTTCGGGAAAGCAAAGCATTTGGAAGTTTATCAACGCTGTGAAGAGCGAGCAAAACTCGCACGAAGAGAAAATCGAAAAGTTAGTTATGGATTCCGCAAGTTCGACGTTAATGCTAGGAGAACCAGAGAAAAAAAGGTACCGCTACCGAGACTCAAGTTCGAAGATCGAACGCATTGTCAAAACTTACGATCATAATGTCGACGTTTTGAGTTATTTAAGAGGAATAGCGACTCACTTTAATTATTAAAATGTTTTCAGAGTTTGTATATCCCTTGGTACCTCTATTACACAGAAAATTATGTTTGTTTGTAGTAAATAATAATAATTATTGTTTCAGGTGTGATTATTTTTTGTTTAAAATTAATACCTAATTAAATTAAGTATAAACTCAATTTTATTGTGACGGTAAAATATTATTATTGGATTAATTTTCGCCTGTTCCAACATTGTAATACAGTAATAATAATTATATTTATTCTGGAAGTGCATGTGCTTTCTAGTTATTACTGAGAAAGTAATTACATTTTATTATTCGATTAACATTTGTGCGAATGTGAAATGGAATTATATATAAAATGCCTTCAAAAACTTTATTAATTAAACTTGGTAAAATTTTTAGAGCTAAATACAGTACTGTGTAGTAATTTGAATTTTTGAAAATGTAAAAATGCAACAATCCGCCGCTAGATGTCTCTTGCGCTCTGTAATTGGTCCAATGTTTTTCTCCTAGGGCGCCATTTGGCGGTTGTTTTTGCGCGGGTTAACCTTGAAGATAGCGCGAGAAATGAGACTTATGGTGGCATTTCAATTAATTTTTTTTTACTGCTCGTAAATTAATGTCGTTTTTGTGGTGAATGAGAAATGCGGAGATAATGAAGAAGAGATAATATTAATCGGAAGAAGAAGCGATTGAAAAGAAATAAGTGCATCGTCGCGCAGTTAGTTTCGTCGACGCAGAGGTCAGTTTCCACCGTCAATATCATTTCTGCCGCCGCCGCTGCTCTCCAATCGTTCGCCCTCACAACTACAATCATGTTCAGGGTAATTACCCATTCTTATTATCAATTATTTCATTCTTTTTTCTCTCTATGTAATAATTTATGATTGGTATTATTTAATTATTGAGTTTCCCAGAATATGGGTTTTGGTTGACAGCTTTTTACCAAAATTTGTTCGCGCAGAAAGATGTGAATATTATTATAATGGAAAAGTGGGAATGGAGATCAATGTGGGAATTGTCTTTGACATAATAATTTTGTCATTCAAAATTACTTGGATAAAGAAAAATAAGGAAGATTTTAACAAAATTAATTGATAAAGTTTTTATCTAGGGTTTGTTTTGTTTTTTCTCACACGCAAAACATTAATAAATGCGATGTAACAAAACTGGTTTCGAAGCAAAACTCACTACATCACTTGTGGCAGCAAAAAAAAAAAAAAAAAATAGAAATCAAATTGAAAAAGTTTTCTTAAAATCAGCTCTTTATTTTACCATTTTTTTTTTTCTCATTTTGTTTAATGGGAAGTTTTATGAATGATTTTCTTAAATGGAAAAATTGACAGCAGAGTTTGGGAAGGAATTTATTGCGTTATTACGTGATTTTTGTCAACGAAAATAAATAATATTATGGCTAACGTTTTTGGATCAAATGACATTAATGCTTTTCGGCAACATTTTTATGTATTTATTTGATTTTTTATGCTTTTTGATGAGTTGAATCTCCGATGAAAACGCTTTGCTTTTCCAAATGGAACGGACGTACATGTCATATTTTGCTGAGTAAGAGCAACTTTTTAATGTTTCTACTTGCATAAATATCAAAATATTAATCGTATTTTTTTTTTTTCTGCTTACGCTCGCGCAATATTTTATTTGATGTTGTAAAACGATTGGGCTTAAGGGGACAACAAAAACATTTACTTTCCGCCAAAATCGCACATTTTTTTTAGCAATATATAAAGATATACTGCAAGGAATTTTTTTTTTTTTTAAATATAGTCTACATGTACTGTGATTTTTTTTAAAAAAAATTCATAAGATTATAAAAGTAAGGAGAAAGTCTTTAAAAGCAAGACACATTATTATATTCTTCAGTTAAAATTAATTTGTGATTTTTTTGGGGAGAAACTTGTGAACAAGTTGAATTAATTGTTGATTTCAACAGAATAATTATGACAAAACTACCGTAGTACTTTATAGTTTTAATTTTTTAAAAAAAATTGTTATGTTATGTGCACCGAACTTATTCTTTAGCGAATGTGATAAATACCGACGATTTCATCACTTTTGCTCGGACAACCCCACATTATTCTTAGAAATTAGTTTCGCCTGAAAAACAAAGTCCAAATTCCCTTTCTATAATAAAATATTATTGTACAGGTTGGTCCAAGGCAAAGCTACATTTTGAATCAAGCTTATTGGGGGATATTTGATTAGATTAAAATTAGATGAATTTTAGGTAAAACTGATTTTCACCCTTGCCGTAATTTTAGGTTTTAAAATACATCTATTACACCTACACCATATCAATATTAACTGAAAAGCTTGCAGCAATGAACTAAAAGCAACGTTTTAAGAGCTCATTTTTCAACTTAAGGCTAAATTTGTTTTTAACACTTAAATACTACTTATTTTTCATGTGAAAGAGTGAAATTTACATGTAAAAATATGGCTTGTAAAAAGCATCTGAGTCTTGTTTTTGCCCCAAATGAGTGGATTAAAAATGCTCTTTTAAAGGAGGCAAAAAATGCTTTTAATTAATAATTGTGCACATGGTTTACTAATGTAAAATACTTTTTAAATTTAAATTCTCTTTAGTTTGAAAAATCGTTATTTGTACCTTCATTTCAACTTACTAAAACATTACAGTACACTCGCCTTTGAATAACATACGAAGAGCGAGCTACTGTATAGTTTGACAAACCCAGCAGCAGTGGATAAAAGTCTTTATTTTTGTCTAAAGTGTATCCTCCTTAAACTCAAAAAGTGAAAAAAAAATTAAGAGTTATCGTCGTATTGCTGCAAGCCCTTTAATTATTTAAGCAAATACAGGTAGTACCCAATTTATCACTTGAATTCATAACATTGAAAATGTTAGCTCACTTTTAGATGTTTGCGCAGGTGGGGAAGTCGCATATTGTAGAAGATTGTAAACCTCGATTTCGAATAAAGTAGATGTTTGTGTTGGCAAACAAAATCGTATTTTCGTAGTGGTTGAGCGAATGAGAATTGCTAATTTGGTTCAGGTGCCCCCATAGGGTAAAAGCAAAGGGGGGGAGTGCAATAGGTAGAAGCAAAAGTGTGTGTAAAAGCATGAGATGGAAACACATTGAGGAGAATCACAGGGGAGAAGAACCATAGGAGATGAGGCTGGTTTGGATGGCGCGAGTAAACGAGCGAGTGGAATGCATTCGTTGTATAAAAAAAACAGCACGGCTACTCGGCAAAACGGTTTGACGAGTTTTCGAGCGAGTATTGAGGCGAGTCACGAGTGGAGTGGTTATCATTTTTAGCAGTAAATGTTGTACCAGCTATATATTGAATTTGTTGGGTAGGAATGCGTGCGAAAAAATAATTATTTTTAACTTTTTAAGATGAATAAATTAATATTATCGTTTGTACGGGGCGAGTGGAGCTACTGGAAACATGTAAAGCCAGCTATGTAAGCAGCGCAGGTATGGTAATGATTGAGTGAACGGATCCTCGTGATTGATTACGAGCCAGCGGGACTCGGCTATTTCTTACAAAATAACTATTCAACTTGGCTTTTAATGTTTTTTGTCTCTGTCCTGAAATTGAAACGCAGATGTAATTTCTTTCTTTTTTTGTGTTGTTTTGTTCTGCTACTGTGCGCATCACCCATGCATCACCTGCTGTTCATTTGCCTTTCAAAGGCACTATTTAGCTCTTTTTTTTTTATCACTGCAGGTTTTTTAAATTATAATTTTAGTCTCGAGTTAAGAATTGGTTTTCAGTTGCGATAACTCGTTCGACTATATATTCGGTTTTTGGAAATTTGGAACTGGGCTTAGATAAAGAGATTTGTTTTTCACTAAACGAGATTAAGTTTTCTCAAAAGTTTCTTCGTAGAAACAGAATAAGATTTAAATTTTTAAAAACAATTTTACACTGCTTACACTTAATTTTCATCTCAGAATTTTAATAAACATCAATATTTTGCTTATCAAACTGAGTTGGGTGTAATGTAGATGGGATGGGGGGTAGCAACGCGTTCTGATCGGATTATAAGTTTCATTTGACTTTTTCGTAGACTAAGAGTATATTTGCGATGATATTGAAAGAGCATTATTACTATAATAAGGTGCGATGACGATATTGGGTTATCTCGGAGTTGCAGTCATTGGGGTTTGGCCGATCAATCGATTTAATCAAGGATCAAGTGCACTCGGATCGAGCTCTATTTTAATCTCATTTTACGTCAACTTTGTTTTTTTCATTCACCGTGGGAGGAGAGATTCTATTCTGTCTATGAAGCGATAACAACGAAATCATTTTTTTTTTCTTCTTACTTTAATGTTTATTTGTGCGCGCAAGTAGGAAAAAAAAGTTGTTGGCTCAAAAATTTGTGACGTATAAAGTGAATAATTGTTGGGTAAAAGATGCTGAAGAGCGGGGGAGGCGGTGGATTGGTTTAAAACGGCGGGAACCGATGTGGGAATGCGGTTGCAGCGGAGCGGAAAATCGAAAGAAGAAAAATGTATGGCTAATGCTAAGTGAATTTTTGTGCTGAGTTCCACTCTCGCGCGCCATAACCCACTCGTCGTCATTTATTATTACTTGATTTATCGAACTCGGTTTTTTTTTCTTTCTTTTTCTAATATTAAATTGGCTTTGATGCTTATTTTTGATTTATCACGTTAATACATTGTTGATGATAATGGACGTCGAATTTATTTATTCACTCGTTCATTCCGCAAATTGGTTAACACCGTAAACGCTATTCATATTTTGCGAGCAATTTGAGGTACCGGTACGTACGTTTGTTTACTATTTTTTTTTAAATACACTGTACATTGTACTGTAATTACAAAATAATGTTGAGTTTTTATTAAGAGAGTTTGCGGTCGATCGGTACCTCACTGTTCCCACAATTTAGCCGCGTCGGGCATTCACGTTTCCTGTACGTCGATGCGCGATAAGGAATTTGCGGTCGGATTTTCGCGACGTCACCCATTGCCGCTTAACGTTATCTTACGCATTTAAAAGACTTTTTGATATTTTCGTGGCAGATCCGTTATTAATGAATGCGCCATCGATATTATTATTTATTAACTAATCGAGGTTCCAAGGACTCGTATACTTAAACGCAAAGTGAAACGACGTACGAATTGCATCACATAATGTTTGGGAGGAAATTTTCTACTGCGGATAAGATTAACGGCAAACATCAAATGACGGTCGTCACCGCAAACTTTTAATACTTACATCGGGTCAAACTTGATTTTCAATTGTAGACTATCTCCACGAAGATTGAATGTATTTCGGTGTTCGTAAAAAAAAAAACCGTACCCAATTTAATTGGTATTACAGTATTACCCTTTTAATATTGTAAATATTTTAATGACAATGGGGAAAACACAGAATAGAACAATTAAAATTTGTTAAAAAAATTCTATTGGAGTAAAGCTTTTCTATGTGTCATTCAAATATTTGCGTAATTATTAACAGGATTTAATAGTTCGGTAATTCAGTTGGGTTCGTCCTTAAAGGAGTGTACTATTTTTAGCCTCCATCATTTGGTGCAGAAACAAAATCTTGCTGTATATAAACCATATTTTTTCATGCGAATTTCACTCAATCACCTGTTAATGTATTAAAAATAAATGGGGCCCCGTGAGGAAAAAAATACATTTATCTTAAGGTGAAAATGAGCCCTTAAAAGGTTGTTTTTTAGTTTGTCAAAATTTCCAAAAATAGACTAATCTGCTTATTACCGTATTATTGTGTAGGTGTAATTGATGTATTTTGCGAGTATTATGCAGAGAGTGTGTTTTACAGTGCATTAGTTGGGGCGTGTGTGTATTATGATGACGCTCTCACCTTTAACCGTTTCGCATTTTTTACTATATGCGTACCGGATTCTATTTGATGAGCCGAGAAGAAACCAAAAGGGAATCAAATTCCTGAAATTTTTTTTTTATTTTTTCCATTTTATTATTTAGAGGCGTTGCGTATGCAGGTTAAAGTATGCGACGTTGTTTACATGTTTCGCGTGAATGGTGGGGGAGTTTCAGCAGTGATCAACCTTTTGGGTACTCAAACGTACCGACAAAAAATTTCGTAGACTTTTTCGAATGAAAATTCTTCTGCATAACTTTTTGTTCTTGACACTTATTGTTTTTGACATCAGAACTACAATTTAATTGGCGCACAGAATGTTAATCTGGCTCGACGAGATAAACGGTTGTTTGACAAAAGGTAAAATCAGAAATAAAATTTAGCCGAAACAAGATTAAATAAATTGAGCGCAGTTCCATGAATTTTCTTTATTTATTTTTTTGGGTAGCAACAACGTAGATTATTTTCATAGGTTTTTTTTTTTTGTATTTTTGTTCCTTTAAAAAGTTTTTATCTACGATTTTGCGCCATTTCGAAAATCAAGAGAAAATAACAAAACAAACGGATTTATAGTGGTCGCAACGTTTGAAAATGTCTCGCGCTCACGCAATACGATAGCTAAAATTCACACGTGTTGAGGTACAATAATCCAATCCTTCCCACTTATAGAGGTATGGAGACCAAGCCAAAATCACTCGTCATGTATTGATAGATGGACGTTACAGATGTGTGCAGACTTTAGTCTTTGTAAAGGTTTCTTTCCACTGGCTCTTATTATTTGGAAGATCGAAGAAAAGACCGAAAAATGTAATTTTGTAAGAACGAGAGATGTTTTTGAATGGACGAGGGGTGTGGGAGGAAGTAAATGGCGTCCGAGGAGTAGGTGGGGGGGGAAGCTATAAAGTGAGATGCGAACGCCCACTTGATTCGGCGGATGCATTGAGAACGACGTTGATATGGGGAAGAGACTATAAAAACACGGTCATAAACAGCTAAGCAATAGATTGTTATCTGCTGACGTTGCCATAGCAACTTCCTCCTCCTCCTCTAAAGCCCAGTAAAAGAGAGAGGAGCGGAATTGGGTGTTTGAGAGAGGATGGAAAGAGTGTTTCTTTCCCCATTGTGTACATCCGAGGTCGAAGCACTCACTCTCCATCACTCTTTTTCCGTCTCTAACATCCTTCTCTCTCTCTCTCTCTCCATCGTTCTGGCTCATCCGATCGAATTAAGCACTTGCCCCGTCATATTCCTCTTCATCCCGAAACCGGAACTCGATGTTTACGAAAAAAATAGGTTTCCGGATTTAATTATTTGGATTATCGCATAAGTTTAGGTTGATTTTGATTTAAAGTTTTAGTCGCAAAACTTTGCGCATGCTCGGCATATATTTTAACATTTTCTATTAATTTTTTTTTTTCAATTGTCGTTTTTGGTAACAACAACACTGGTTTAATTAACTGAGATGTTCGTTAAGCGAAGATTAAATGAGTTTTTCTTATACATTTCGTTGCCAGCACATTTCTTAATCTAGATTAAAAGTTTTTGGCTCGTCACGAATAAGGTTTTTATGTTAAACGAGATTAAAACCAAGATTTAGTACAACCATTTTTTCCAGCTTAAAATTAAAACTCGGCGTGCGCATGCGTCAGCCAATTATTAATACCGCTACGTATAATAATTATTTTAATTATAATTTTTTGGCAACAAAGCTAGATTTAAATTTCTCAGACGATATTATAATAGAACATAATTATAATTTAATCCCAATTTATTCAAAACTATAGGTTAATCTATTCTAGATCACTGACTTGGTTTTCCAAACTGAGATCTTATTTGAAGAAATGCGTACAGTATTAAATAGGCTGTTTTGTTGCCACCAAAATCTTCTTTTTTAAAAATGTTTAAGATTAAGGTAGAAAATGTAATGGCTCGTGTTCTCATCGCTCACACTGACGTCTCCATTAAAAGTGTTCATTTCCAGAAAACGAGATTCCGAAAACCAATTTTAATCATCTTATGTAAATTTCTTTTCTTTTTTTCTCTTTTCCCTTTTAAAGAGAAACTGAATCTCTGCCATTACTTTTTCTTTTGTGTGTGATTTACGTGTGTGTGTACGAGGGAAGATAAATAGCTCTTTTCTCCTCTCTCTCTCTCTTTGAGAAGAGAAAGCTTATTTTTCATGGATAATATTATGCCGATGCTTTTACAATCACAAATTTATACGCACCAATGACGTCATTTAAGAAGAATGATGGTTAAAAAAAGCGTACACTTTAACATCGTTTTCTCTAAAACCAGATTAAATTTCGTAAAAAATATACCGGTATACATTATTTACCGTAAGCTAAAATATTTTTTTTTAGAGCAAGATTAAAACTTTATAGCGAGTTTTGGATTAGAATGTGCGCATGTGCATCTTTTATTTATAAGTTTGATCTTTAAGGTAATCTAAATACCCTCAAACCAAATTTCGTAAAACTTAAAATTTAGTTTAATTTAAAAAAAAAAAAACTATTTGAAGACCACTTTTATAGTCGGTTTCAAAGCTGTTCTCTGTACAGCGGTTTCACTGTAAAAATAAAAAAAAATATGCACATGCGCAGAACATTATTGAACATTATTATTTTTTTGTAATAACAAGTTTAATTGACATGGGGTTTTATTAAGATGAGTTGTTGGCGTAAAACGAAGATTAAATAAAACCAGATGAGTGAGTGTAAACAAGGCGTTTCTTCTCCTTCCCTTCTATTCCCGTTGATTCGTTGAATGAGAGCGGGAGCAGGGTGTAAGTGCGTGATAACGACCCACAGTCCAATTTGTTTACATCTTGACAATGTCTTCTTCTACATACATAGTAGTCTCATATTCCCCATTTAACGATTGAAACCTTTATGTGTTTGTGTTGGATCTACTTTTTTTCTCCTTCTTCTCTTATTTATTTATATATTTTTTTTCTTGTTTTCGAGGAACAAATATTTTGTATGAGAAGTTTTTGCGAACAATGTTAAAAGAATGTTACTCGAATAAATCTTGTTTTTGTTTTGTTATTTTTTTCTTCTTTCTTTTCGTGTGTGTTTGTATTTATAGTTTATTGTGAAAAATGTTCTCTAGTAGCAGCTGCTGCGGCTGTACGTGTACAGTGCTGCTGTTTTAACCGGGATCGGAGAGAGGTGTTTGCGGAACTCTCTGTGTCTGATAACGGAAACGCATTTCGCATTAGCACTTGAAGGAACGAAAATGTGTTTCGATTGTAAACGCCTTTTACTAGTGAGATAAGCCTTCTCAAATGTTCTCCCTTTTTTCCCTCTCTATTTAAAGCTAGAAAAAATAGTAGGATGAAATTTTTTTTAAAATACTGTACATGTACAATGTACCGTATAAATAGTGTATTTTTTAGAGTAGTTTTAAATTTTGGATTTTGTGAAATATGATTTAGATAACAACGTTTTCCAAGTAATTTAATTCAGTTTAACAATTATTATTTGATATTATGTTTGTAAAGTGGTTTGCTGTCAACTAGGGATTTTAGTTTAATTTAATCACCCTTTTACTTCCGATTTTGATTTGTCTATGCTGTTTTGACTAATCTTATGTAATTATTAAAAGAAGGGATTAAAATAGAGGTTAAAGGAAATGCGCAAGTACTTTTTTTTAAACTGGTTTTTAAGTTTTGAGCTAGAAATAGATTTTTACTAAATCTTGTTTAAGAAAATTTTACTGAATTAATTAATCTTCTAGAAGAAGGATTTACTAAATCTACGGTAGTTTTAGGATATAAATCTTATTTAAGATATTATTAAATTAAATTTTGTTGAAGGAGATTTTATTAAACTTAATCTTATTTAAAGATATTTTGCTAATCTAGTTTTAAGATATTGCTGTAAATCTTGTGTAAGGCGAATTTACTAAATCTAGTTTTAAAGAGATTTTACTAAATCTAATTTTAAAGAGATTTTACTAAATCTTAATTTAATTTTAATGAAATTTAATCTTGATTAGTAAAAAACGATCTAGATTTATTTAACTTTTATTTTACATTTATTGCATTTGGTTAAACTACGTGATTAACCGTCGCTGTTACTAAAAATGAAGTTAAGATAAAAAAAAAAGTAACCGAAGTTATTGATAATTTTGCAGGCCTGCGCATGCGTAAATTATTTTCAAAATTGTTTGTTTTTTTGGGGGTGGTTCACTTTTCTAGAAAGTAATTTTATTAAATCCTGTTTGAGAAAATGTTAATCTAGTTTTGCGAAAATATTTGTTTATTGTGTGGTTTTTCTTTCTTTCTTTTTTTTAAAGAACGAGTCAAGTGTATGTAACCTAATCTAGATTAAGAAATCCAATGGTAACATAATCTAAATAGGATTTCGAAACACCAGAAGGTCTAGTAAGGACTTGCTGGAACGCTCAAATAAAACTCGCTTTGGAGCTGAGTGATTGCGATTTTCCAACATGAAATTTTAAATCGAGATTAATAAATTCCAAGAAAATTTTCGTCGAGTTTAAAATAATTGGATTGGCGAAATGCTCTTTTTTTTCTTCCTTCGAGGATTTTTCCCTATTTATTATTTATAAAATGAAATATAAAAATGTATTTGAGCTACGGCATAGGTATTTGTGATAACTGAATGTTAACTCAGGCTTACATCTCACTTTAGGGACATTTTTCTATTCATTGAATTTGATATGAGATGTATAGAGGTAAAAAAAATATACATATATTCCCTTCGTGTCTCTCGCTTCACTTCTTCATCCGAGAGATGTAAATGCGAGTGCCACAACTTTGATCTCAATTCTGTCTTTTTGTGGAATTTTGATGAGCCAGAAAGATGGAGATGGAGAGCGACGAAAAAGGTAAAAACAATTTTTAAGTTGTAACTTTTCTGGGCTTTAAAGTGAACGCATCCGTGTATAATGCGATTATTTTCTATTCACCGAACAAATCCAGATCCAGATTGATACGACTTTATTTTTCCAGAAAATTGGTTTTTACATGCAAATTCCCCTTAAGATTAGTGATGATGCCGGTAGTTAGATACACCAAATCGTTTTGAAATTTAGATTAAGATCCTTCACCTAATTCTGCACATTGTTTCCACCGAATGTTTGAAACAGGTTTCAATTGATGAAACCAGTTTGGTGCAAACTCAATCCACCTTCTGATTACAGTAAAACTTAATTTTAGAACAAGATTAAAGCTAACCCAATACTTTTAAAAAATAATTGCGCGCTCGTAAACCCATAAATTCGTCTGATTTTTTTTTTAAACCTTCTATTTGAATATAGGGTTTTTTGATAGCAACAACATGGGTTAGTCCAATGGTTAAACAATATAAATCGAGATCAATGAAATATAAATGCAACGAAATATAAAAGAAAGTCTTTTTAAGATTTTTTTCGTGGAAAAACAAGTACTAGTATTGATCTGTTGAGTATCGATTTTCTATCGATCAATCAAGGTTATTGGGGTCGAAGCGGACGTCGTTTGGGGTAGGAGGGGGGGGGGGGTAGGGGAGGTTATATCATAGTTATGGGGTTATTAAAGATAACGTTTGAATTTCCGGATGAGGAAAACTGCTTTTTGAACGCCATCCGGATATTTTAAGAGATTACTTTTTATTATTATGATGATTAACCGTATCGATTATATTTTAATGGTTTATCATATGAAAATGATAAAATAGTTTTTGCAATCTCCAAATGACACGAGCTATGGGAAGAGTGCGAGTTGAAATCATGTCTCTGTTTGAATATAATAGAAAGGGGGCTGGTGAACTGCTTTTCAATTGCTTTCGTTACATTTGTAACACGTTTTTGAATAAAATTTACACGCTCCGGAACGCTTCAAAAAAAAAAAATGCCCTCTTCTCATAGAAATTATTATACAGTAGTGTAAAATGAATGCAGGAGAGGTACTTCGATCACAACCGCAAAGCTATGCAATGCCAAAATGTTAATAATATTGTTTTGTGTCTCATTAAATGAATTTATTTGTTAAGGATTGTTGTTTATTTATTTTTTGGTTATTTTGTTTGTCGAAATTCTGAATTTTTGCTGATTTTATTTAATCAGAGAATGAAGTAGGGGAGAGAAGGATTATAGTTCCAAATCCCATAAACCCAAATGAGAAAATTCACCAAGCGGAACCTTAATAAAAAAAATAATAATAAATTAATTCGAAGGGAAAGTCGAAACTTCGAAACTAATTACAAATTGTAAGATTTAAAAAAAAATTAATTACATTTTTTTTAGCGTTCCATATTTTTTTGTTGGTTTTTTTTTTTTTAACTTGTGAAATTTTGAAATTTTTTGCTTGTATTTTGTTGCCACCAACAGATCTAGTTTTTTCACCCAATTTTCGTTTCTCGTGCAATCATAATTTTGATGATATTGTTCAAAGGTAAAAACTTTCTTAATCTAAATGTTCTCGTTGGATTTTTATCCTATCCTCGTTAAAACTGTTTTAAGTTTGGAAAAAGAAAATTAGATTTAAGTTTTTGATTTGGGTCTATGAGGATTTACTAAATCTCGTTTTGAGATAGGAGGAGGAGGCAATTTAATTTCGTTTATGAAACAATTTTTTATTTACGACCGCAACTTTTAAATCAAAGATAAAAATCACTTTAATCTAGATTAAGAAAATGCGCTGGCAGTCTAAATACTATTTCTCGCAAGAGATAAAAAAAAGCAATTTTTATTTTTGATTAAATTGAACCAACTTTTTTTTTGGGGGAATTTTTATTTTTTTCGAGTTGATTAGCGAGAGATGTTCTCTTTACTATTTGAGGATTTGTAGCTTTACTTTTTGTTTTTATTTATTTGGTTGATGTTGTGCGTGCAACGAGTGAGATGAAGCTATAAAAGCAGACTCGTGCGTGTTAAGTCACGTGGCTAATAAGAACACCACCCGACTATATAGCAGAGAGTGAGTGTGTGGGGCTTTTAACGTTCATTGGCGGAGGAGAAGAAGAAAAGAGAGAGTTTTGAATTCGAAATCGATAAAATGAATAGGGCACTCAACGCATGCGCCATCCACACACACACACACGCGTTCACATAGCTCCAGAAATGACTTCCATTACGTTGGAAATTTTTTATTTGATCCCATTTCACTTGATACAACTCCACCAAGTTATTTTTTTAAAAAAAAAAAAAAGATAGTAAAGAAATTTTTGTTAAAGAAAAGCACTAATTTATTTGTTGAAAAAATGAAAGACTAAAAAAAAAATCTGCGTGAAAGATGAGATTAAGAGTTGAAATGTCAAGAGTTCCTTTTTTTTAATTCTCTAACAAAAGGAGAAAAAAAAGTTTAGTTGTTTCCCATTGAAAAATAAAGTAATTAATTTTTTTTATTATTTTTTTTTAATTAACGGGTTTGTTGTTTTAATAAATCGTGTCGTGGTTTTTCCGGGAAACCTGCCGCACTAATATTTTTTTGATGCAGGAACCACCATATTTGTACAAAAATGAAAGTGGATATATTTTTTCTTCTTTTTTTCTTTATTTTTCTCAAAATGTTGAACAACACACCAGCTGCAACACCCAAAAGCATCGTCGAACTTCGTAACAGCTGTTGTTAATTCTCCAACGCTATTTTCAGGTTTCTTCTTCTTCGTCCTCTCGGTCTAGTTCTTTATAACTGAGGTTTTACCTCAAAATCTGTCACCTCATTTGCTTATTATTATTATTAAATTTATTAATTATTTATTCTTTCTTTAATATAGAGATTTTGGCGAAGATGAAAAGATCCAAAGGTTAGAATAATTGCGCGGTCAGCAACGATGCGGGTTTAAACGAAGAAGAATTAAAAGAGACCGGGAGATGGCGAAAGTTTCGAATGATGTTAAGACGCCGCCGATTGATGGAGTAGGAGGAGGAGGAGGGATGATGATGATGAAAGTAGGAGGAAGTAAGCTGAGTTTCTCCGAGTTGGATGTCGGAGGCATCAGTAGCAGCGGCAGAAGCGAAGAGAAAGAGTACGGGGCTGGTTGTTGCGTGGAGGAGAACGGTGTTTCAGTGGTTTCGGATTGCACGACTGGATCGCTGCTTTGTCTCTGGAATAACTCGTCCTCCTCGCCCACGGAACCCTCTTTCGTAACAGGTACATCTTTTTGCTAATTGCTGCTGTTTCAATTAATATGATTTTTTCATTACAGGTTTTGTTGTGCTTAATTAATTAAATTGTATTTGGTGTGGTTTTTCGGTGGTGGTTTTAACTCAACACTCTCTGGTTGTTGACGTTTCATTAATATTATTATTAGCACATTGTATTAATTATTGTAAGGAAGTTTTAAGCTGTCTTTTTTTTTTATGAAAGAAAAATTCCATAAAACTTTTTTTTAGGGAAGCGAAACTTATACTAATTATCGACGCGATTCAGATGTAATGTTAAAAGATGATTTAATTTTAGGGGTGAAAATTAATTACTACAATTATTATTAGATGCGGAAATTAATTTTTCATTAAGCATTGTTATCAAACTTTATTTTTTAAGAAGACGATCCCTTATTAAGTAGATAATTACAGATTATAGTTTTTACTAAAAAAAAAAACACATTTTGAGCGAGTTAATGAACTTCTTTTGTTTTTCACACGCATTTAATTACGGTAATTAGGATTATAGAAAAGAAGGATAAAACCGTCTTTTATTTAATAAATAAAAAACTTCGTATTATAATAAATTTTAGGAATTTCGACAATAGAATAGTAAATTATTATTACAGTATAGAATTGGTAGAAATATTTTCAGCTTTTAATGTCAGTTATTTATTTAAATACTGTATTTTCTTCCTCTCTATCTCTCGAAACAATAATAATATTGAAAGTGTTATTTTTAAAGCTTGATAATTATTTATATTAAAAGCTGTAAATATTATTTCTATAGCCATTAATTATACTATACTGTCATCAACATTTCTATTATTTAATTTTCCAAGCGCGGTATTTTTATAATGAAATCAAAAGCTATAAACAAGCGTAAAGGAGATTACACTTGTTTTATTCAAATGTAATTTGTATTGTTTTTTTTTGTTTTTATTTTAAAAAAATGAATTTAGTTTATGTAGCTAATTAATTTTACTAGGCGCATATTTGCATGGAAAGTTTCTCTTTTGATATCTTGATTCGTACTGGCATAACTAATTTGAGTGGAACGAACATTTCTAATAATTAAATTTGTACACAGTCATGTTTGAGTTGTTTAGCTTGGAAAGCGTTTTGTTTGTCTCTTTTTCAACCTGATTTTCAGTACGCAAATGAGGGCTTTCTTCGTCGCGGGGAAATTTGTATAAACGCGAAACCCAAAGTCTGAAAATTTATTCAGAGTTGAATAGCTTTTTTTTTTTTCTTTTCTTTTCTTCTTTTCTTTTCTTTTATGTTGGAATCGTGCTTGATCTATCGCATGTAAATGGACTCATTTTTATTATAAGTGAGCGCGCATCACTCGGAAATAGACCCGGATCGTATTCTGCATTAAAATTATGAATTTAAAGAAGTTGTTAAGGCTTTAGAGAAAATCCCTAAACCAAATTAGTAAATTGGCACATATATTATTTCCTTTTTTTTTATTTACTTTCAAAAGATTGAAGCAGGTTCTATTTTTAGAAAAAGAGCCGAATAGCGGTTCAACTAACGGTTTAAAAATTCAGCAACATGAAAGTTTGAGTAGTGTTATTTTTAAAAGTTTTTCTGGTTTCCGGAGATTCATGACATTAAAATTTTTCAGACTTCTTCTCAATTTACACTCACAACAACAACACCATCGTACGAAAACTTGCTCAAAAGGAAAGTAAATGGATTAATTTCACTTTAAAAAAAAATAAAAAATTTATAAAGTAAAGCTTAGCTGTACATTTTTAAAAAATATAATATTTCAATGCATACTTCTTTTTTGAAGATGCATTTTTGTGTTTTGCAAAGTGTTTTGTTGTGAGCGCTTATGGATTTAGTATTGTTTGGAAATGCGATCAACCAACAAACAAAAAAATCAAACAAACATTGCCTAGATTATAATAATTTGGTTATTCAGATATTGTAGTGTATTAAAACGAAAAATATAACCGAATCTTATTGGTTTTATTTTATTATTTTGTGCAATTTAACATAAAACATTGTTTATTTTTACGATCTTTATTGAGTGCAAGGTAAATATTACGGTAGTTGTTTATTGGAGTTTAGAGTATTAAATTTTTTAAATTACTGTATTGCATAATATTTCTACTAGGTTTTTAATAATTTTCAATGATATTTTTTAAGGTTATTATTGTTTGTTTGTTTTTTTTTTTTTGTTGCGGGAGAAAAGCGGATGTCATTATATACATTTAAAAGACGATGATCTCAGACCGTTTCTGTGCGCAGTCGAACAGATCAATTTTTACGAAGTTTAAAACTTAACTATAGTTTTTGCAATACATAAATAAATATTGTCGTGTTATTTTTTTTTCTTTTCGCATTTGCTCATTTATTGAGTTTAATTAACTGATCACGCAAACAGTTTAAAATAAAAACGAGATACTATTAACCATTTTCAATTTTTTTTTTTTTTTTAGAAAAAAAAAAAGAAGTATAGAAACTGAAGTTAAATAGTGTTGTAACTTTTTAAGTGCCTTAGTCTAAAGCTTTAATTATCAATTAGCATGCTTTTGTTGTAATAGAGAAAGAGAAGACTATTATCTTTTTTTTCTTCTATATGCATCGGTATAAAGTTTTTGTAATGGTGTTTACTTATTTCCCTCCAATAAATAGACAGATCAATTTATCGAACGTGCATATCCGAAAGTTCTAACAGCTGTGTTTAGAAATGACCATTGACAGTTATCCTTGTAAAAGGAGTGAGCGGCAAAAACAAACATTGAAAATAGCCCTGCAGTCGTTTGTTTATTATAGTGAAGAGCAAACAACAGTATTGTCACGCGTACTCTTCACTTTGTATTGACGCGAAATGAGAATCACTTTTGTTAGCTGTTTATCTCGTTGAAAGGGTGTGTACCTCGAGGCTATGAGAACCTCATTAGGTACAATTAATCCTAATGAGCTACTCATTCCCATGCACACGCGCTTATATAAAGCCTTTTTTTATTATTACGAATTTTTTAATTTAACGGCGAGTTTCGCTATGCTATTTCATATTACCTCTGGTCCGTTTATTATAGCATTTTGTTACTTCATTATCTATTTTAAGCGTACGGAAATTCTTTCCGTGATAAGTTTACGCATAATTATAATTTACGCACGCTAAAATAGTTTATAAATAGAATAACTGCTTTTCACTCTGCATATTATAGTCTTAATGTGTAGTTTATAAATTTGCGCTTGCTTAATATTAATGTAGAAAATAAGTTTTCAGGTGGCAGGTGTACGATATTAAAATAAAAACAAAGTAACGCTCGTCACGAAACTGTTTTTGGAATTATTATTTAAGGATTCCAAGTGGTAATTGGGGATGTTTAGAATGAGAGAAAATTAGAAATAGCGAAAATCCCATTTGCATGCTCGAGTTTTCATAATTGAAGTTCCTAGATTGTTTAAAACATTTTTGCGAGCTTTAAAAATAATAATTTAGAATTTGAGAAATTTATTAATGAGATTCAAGTTAGTAAAATTATTAAGCGTTGCACAAAATTGAGCGGTAATTAAACTCCAAAATATCGGGCAGTTTCTATAATCATAATTTATTACGGAATCGAATACTTTTTAGCCGATATGATGATCTTTTTTTTACCAGTATTTTTACCTATACAGTACTTATCGAAATTTCCATTTGAGGAAGGGGGAGAGGGGGATTGAATACTAGAGGAATCAAGTGCTAATAAATTAGTAGTATAAATATGTTGCGCTCGTTGCATAATATTATTAAGGGTGCAATTTTAATTGAAAGGTAGGAATTACAACTTGGCATTTTGTGGGACTGGCAACGTTAATAAACATCCAAATTCTATAGAATGATTTTTTATAAACAACAATGAAAAGTTATTCAGCTGATTTGTATCTAAGGTTTAGCAATTTTGTATTATATTTATTTCTATTAATTCACAGAAGACATCTAATAACCTTGCAAAATTTGTAAGAATGGCACTTTATTTTATTTACGATGCGAATGTTAATAACAATAATAATTATTATTGTGCAAATATTGACCGAGTTACTTAAGTCTATGTAAAATTTTTATATTACCGTAATTGAGTTGGATTATTTCTTAATGAACGTTTCCTTTCTTCATTTTAGATTTCGAATTCTTGAAAGACGGCGTAGGTGGTGGTGTCGGAGATTTGAGCAGCGCGTCCGGCAGTTTCGACATGTCGTCCAGTTCTTCAACTTCTCGGGCCAGTTCCACGTCCACGATGTTGCAACGTTCCATCAACTCCAATCTCAGCAGCAGTAAAAAGAATCTGAATTCTAGCGAAGTTGATAATAATAGGTTCAATTCGCCGCCGCTGAGCCCGCGTTGCAGCGTTTCTCATCTGTCCAACAGTCAAACGGCTCCTCCTAACTTAACCTCGGCCGGACTCTTAAAAGTATCGCCCGAAGAAGAATCCATTTCTTCTTCGCCTAGCTGTAAAGTATATTCGCCGCGTTTAGAAAAATGTCGTTCAGCTTTAAAAAGCATC
Source organism: Polydesmus complanatus (assembly GCA_034692225.1). NCBI lineage: Eukaryota > Metazoa > Arthropoda > Diplopoda > Polydesmida > Polydesmidae > Polydesmus > Polydesmus complanatus. Next base: position 59,826 of record JAQGAZ010000141.1, read on the forward strand.
AGTAGCCCTAACTTCACTTTACTTAAGCTCCAAAAAGCCTTGTCGCACACTTCTCTCATTCTCAGCAAATCCAAGAAGAACTTGACGCTTTCGGGAAGCACCCAGGATCTCAGTAAGCAGCAGATGGCGACTTCGGCTTCTCTCGACGGAACTTCCAACGCGGCTTCGCTCAGTAGTCGCAACGTGACCGTGGTCAACGCTTCTTCGCCTTCCAACTATAGTTTGGCGACCAACACGAATTTGAGTAAAAGCAGTCGAAATCTATCGTCCATGAAACTCAGGCTCTCTCTACCTAATCGATGCATGGTTTGCGGCTCTCTCGTTGCTCAAGACAGAGTCCAATGCCGGGGATTTATCTTTCATAAGGACTGCTACAAATGTTCAAAGTAAGAATAATTTCATTTTTAATTAAGGTATAACCGTACAAGTTACGGATTGCGTATCCGAGAATATCGGTTTTCAATCTCCTTACATTCATTTAAGCAAAGGTTACAATGTTAATTCATAAAATTGAATTCATCAATAAGAATTCTTCAAGTTAAGGATTTTTGTACAGTATTTCAACCTGAGCCAGAATATTCAATCACGCAATTTTATTACGCTCTATGATATACGACGTTTGGTCATTTTCATTTTTCTTAAATTAGCAATTTAAAAGTAGGCTACCAAACTTCTGTAGATAAGCAATTTCACTTTGTAAGTGACATGTGTAGTTAATAATTATTATTTTAAAAGTTAGCATAATTATAAGCCAAATATCTATTTATTTTATTTATAAAGTCCAGAGTATCAATATCGATAATCAGGCAGTTATAATTTTACAACCGTGGTGGGCAATCAACTGATTTATTTTTTGAAAAAAAATTAGCACGAAAAAGATAAAGCAATCAAAACTGCCTATTAAGGAATTAACCGCCCGAACTAATTAAATTTTCTAGGTTTTCGATTAATATTTTTTTGACATTAATCCGGCAGGTGAGGGATTTGTAACCGGACGTAATAATAATATAGAGTGCCTGTTAACCTCCTCTCTTTTCCCCCCTGCCTAAGTAAATTTTTATTTATTAAAAGTAATTATTTAACTATTTTTTTTCCTTACTCGCACAGTAGAAAGTGAAATAGTTAAAAAAAATTACATTATAAAACGAGTTCGTTCATTGACAACAATTTTTACAATCGTTAGAGAGAACTTATTTGATTTAAATCGTGAACAAATTTTAACGCAAGATTTTAATGATACAAGAACTTCAGTTGGAGCTTTTTTTCTTGTTGATATATTTGATTAATGAGGTCATTGTTTAAATATTAATAAGATTAGTTATGAATATATAGGTGGGACAAAACTATTATAATTTCATGGGAATGAGAAAAATATGACATGTGTTTGCTACCGCCACGTGACTTCCGAAAATAGATTAAAACGTTTGGCTAATTACAGTTCAAAAAAAATCTAATTACCTAATTTTTCAATTGTTTTGTATTTTTTTTTTTTTTAATTTCTTAAATCGTAATATTTGTGTACTAAAATGATATGAAAGGTTATAAGAGGTTAGAAATTTGGTTTCGTGCGTCTAGCCCGGGCTCGTAAATATTGAGTTAAATACCGGAAGCGAGTGAAGCGATTCGGTGAGAAAAAGAAAAAGTTGGTTTTGGAAGCTAGGGGTCACCTGGTCGATACGCTTCCATTCACTCGTTCTCCGGAGTTGTTTAAGCTTACTCAACAACTGTAAATAGTAATTTATCATTCGCGTCTCGAGACTTTTTTTTTTTTGTGTGTGTGCCACCATGTTGGTTTTAATGAAAGGATGTCGTTCTCACGATATCATTTATATTTTTTATTTTGAGAATGATGATGCTGTGGAATTGGCGGAACAGGCTGACGCTTGACTTATGAAAGGAAAGTTTTAAATGCTGGCAATTTAACGCATTTTTTTTCTTTTTTTAAGGTTAAATTTGTTGAAGTTTTTACTCCGTTTTCGATACAATATTTTTTTTATTTGTTAAAAAAATGAAATTTTGCTTTTCATTTCACATCGGAATTAGTCGGTTTTTTAAAAGTGAGGATTTTTGATGGGAAATTTTGTGCGAAGAAGAATAATTATGGTGAAAGGAGAATTAATTATTATCGAATGATCAGGCATAAACTTTAAAAAACAAGTGATTGCTAACATTTTATGGACGTTTTGAAAACGCTTGCTGAACTTTGAAAAGTGCTGACACTCGCAGATGAATTTAACCGAAAAGTTCACAATTACTAACATATTACGGCGATACTGTACCTCAAAGTAAATCGTTTCAGCATTCAACCATTTAAAACTCCATTTCAGCCCATTTGCGCGAGTGTTTACTTCTTAAAATTCCATTTGCGCGAGTGTTCCTTAAAAACTTCGCAGAGGCAAGTTAATTAATTATTAAGGTTCTTAGTATTTTTAATATTTTTTTGTAAGTTGATTTGATTTTGTAAATTAAATTTATCATAAAACATTAATGCACTGTATTTAGAAAAGCATGTGAATCTATGAAACGGTTAATTTTTATAGATCAATAAGCAGCAATTTAAACGGTGTTTTTCTTTTTTATTTGTTCACAAATGCATCGAAAAGTGCTTTTATTATTATTTGCCATTGTGAATCCGAAATTCGTGCGTTGAAAATTTTATTCTGCAAAACATTAATATTTAATAACTTATTTTTATCGATCTGCTAATAATGAAATTTGGAGACAGCTTTTCCTCTCTCGCTCTCTCATTCATAAATAAACGATAAATCTTATTTTATTCCACCCTCCCTTCTCTCTCGTATTGCGGTAATCTATTAGTAGTGGCCCGGACGCATGCTCTAATTTATATTTGGGGGAAAGCTTTTCCCATAAATTTCGTGTCATTATCGGAATGCGCGGCTGCGGACACGTATTTTTGCAGAAAGAGAGATAGATTCACCTGTATTTCCTCGAATTTCCGGCCTATCGCGCATCATTTAGTGGCGAAGACAATTGACGGTGAAGTTAGATGGAAAGAGGATGCTCGTTATCATTTATGTGTGGTATGTTTTATTCCATTCGGATGAGAAAGAGCGAGAGAGAGAGAGAGAGATATCTAAACTAGATTAGGAGGCGTTAGGAAAAGGGGAAAGAAAAAAAAACAACAACATTGAATGTGCTTGACTTTGCGGTGGAGGAGGATGTAGGGGATGAGATCTGTGGATCAATTTCATTGGATGGCTGCTCGTGTCGCATGACTGCCTTAATGGGTGGAAAGTGGCCTTTCTCCCTCCCCTACCCCCTACAACACTCTCACTTGAACCGGCAACAACATCAATTTCGTAGTTTTAACAACTTCCCTTAAGCCAAAATTACACTCAGCGAGTTTATTAGCCCGTGTAGATACACTATATTATTTGTCACACACGGATAGCTTAGCCATCCTAATATTTAGTTATCGTCGAATTTATTTTCTTAGTAAGCTAGATTAAGTTGGTTTTACTTTAGATTTAAGCGATTTTTGGTTGTAACCAAAGAAAAAGAGTTCTTAATTATTGAGATTAAGTTTTTTAACTTTTTAGTCTTATTTCATTTTAGATTGTTGTAAATTGAGGAGTACGTGATTTAGCTAGATCACTGAGGGAGCCATTAAATATTAACAATAAGCTTGCATATTATTGACATCTGATGTCTTAATCTAGATTAAGCGAATTATCTAGATTAAATATTTTGGGTTGGGATCAACGAGGTTAAAAATTTCTTTAAACAAAGATTTTAGGAAAACCACTTTCTAATTATAACAAGATTAAAACTCGATTTTAGGTAGCCAGGGTATAGTTTAGTCTCATGGTTTAGCAAATTGAGATTCATATAAAACTTGATTCTTAATTTACCAGTAATTATTACATCTTAATACAGTCTTGATTAGCGCTAGTGCACTCGCTCAGTGTGGTTGTAGCTTTATTTCTTTATCCTTGACTTAATCTCGACACATTTGTTTGCAGCCCAGAAGAACAAATGCTCCGATTGAGACAATTGTAACAAGGGAGGGTTTTGTTTACGACTAAAGATGCGAATGGGAAGGGGGTTAGAGGGAATAGGGGGTGGGGGAAAGGCGAATGATGATACACCCTCTTCCTCACTCATCATATAAATATTATTAACGTCTTTAAACTTAACCTTTTTAGCGCATTTCCCGCATATGCTACCAGGTGGCGGGTGTGAAACGCAGCGGCAATTCGTTTCACGCGTCGTCCTCCTTCTCCGTTTTCAAGAAAATTATTCAAGAAATCAATCTTTAATCTACTCTAATCTTATTACACACCCCCTTTACCCTTAACGTTGGGTTCAATTTGAACTCCATCGAAGAACTTAAAACTGGTTCAAAATATTGGTTTCCATAGGCGCCCAAAACTAATTTTAATTTAAATTGAGGGAAGCGTAAGTGTAGTCATTTAGCCTACATAATTATGATGTGGCAATTAAAGTAGATTAAGTAATCTGGTTTAAGGGAGTGGGAGACCCAGAGACGTTGTGTTATGGGCCTCCCTCTCAAGAAATTCACGTGCACTAGGTAAAAAGTTTTATCCCTGATCAAATGACTGGCGAAGTTTTTTTTTTTTTTTGGTTTTTTAACTCGACTTTTATTTATTCCGATGTAGTTTTTTCTTAATGCGTTTGGGAATTGGGTTGTGTGTTTGGAATGACGTTATGGAATGTAGAGTAATAGCTTCGCAAATTTTATGTCGAATTTTTGGGCGAAACCATGACTTTAAATGTTCTTTAGAGATAGAGAGTGAGCGAGTTTGCAACGTACAGTATTATGTATATTTTGATGTTAGGAGAGGGAGCAAATGTATTTCAATGGGGAAAAGATATTTTATGTTCCACATAATATTAAAAGTTTGCATAGTTTTTACTACAAATGTAAATACGAGTAGAATGCAGAATAAGAGTTTCATTTTCATTTTCTTTTTTAAAAAAAAGTTATATTTTATCAGTATTTCTTTATCTTTAAATCTAGATTAAGTTACTCCTAGTACTTATTATATTACTTACGATTTTAAAATTTTGTCAGGTTTTGATGAAGAAGATTTCATTTCCTAGAAAAAGATTTAACAAAACCGATTTCTAGAACAAGATCGAATGAAACCAATTCTTAAAGCAAAGGTTAGCCGGGTTTTTGGTCGTCGTTGACGGTTGGGTTTCTTAATCTAGATTAATTTAAGGGATAGAATCTTTAGGTAAAGTTTTCCTTAAGTTTCAATAAACCTCTTACAAACCTCTCGTAAACTTCTAACCCCTCGCTAGCTTCAATAAACTCTCTTGCAACTCCTATAACACTTCGTAAAATCCTATAAATTCTCTCTCAAACTCCTGCAAACCCCTGACACAAACTCCTATAAGCCTCTCGCAAACTCTTATACAGTACATTTTCTCGCAAACTCTTTTAAATGTTCCCTACACTAAAAAAATCCCCCGCTTGATTTATTACCGAAAGATTTAAAACGCGGAAATAGCAATCTCTATGGGGTTCCTGGTGTGTAGAACATGGCTCGTGTGTACGTGTTGAGGTTCACTAAACTTCATCATCATCGCGCCTGTACGTATTTAAAATTGTTACGCATACTAAAACTCCGCAGCCGTAAAAGACAAGGGAAGAAAAAATATATACATATTATTATAATACAAAGTAAAAGAAGTACATGTACAGTAGTTGCAGCAGTGCCGACATTTGCATTTTGTTTTTCGCATTTCCACTTTTAATTGGCAATTAGAATTTCCACGCAGCCGTTCGTTTCACTTTGGCGAATTAATGTTTCATCTGTAAACGTAAATGTAAATTAGAATTGGAATATATATATTAAAAAAAAATAATAAGATTGTGTTAGAACGGCCGAGAGAGAGAGAGAGAGAAAATGAAATGAGGAAGGTGAATCAGGCAATGTAATTTGATTTCCAACTCATTACCGTTTCCCCTCTTATTCGGTGTTCTTCATCTTGTATGTGGGGGTAAAAATACAGGCGAACGTGATCTCACCTATTAAAATGACGTCGAAATCAAATTCGTTCTTAAATCACGACATTTTTTTTTTTTATTTCTTTTTCTTCTCCCTTCTCACATCCCTTCCTCCTACTACACCCCTCAATCTCCCCTTTTGCATCCCCCCATCAACATCCTAAACACATTCATATCCTTTCTTCTTATTCATCTTCCTACTTAAATTTCCTTTTTTTTTTTTTTATATATATATTTATATTATAGTAACGAGCATCTTCAACCTTTGACTCGTTGTCAACTGATTTATTAATCAGGATTAAAAGTCTGTGAAGCTGGTTTATCCGTGGCAACGAAATATTGGCCTTAAAAGTTTTATTGCCATCGAAATGAGATTAAATTTCTTCACACGAGAAATTAACTTTTTAAAAAATAGATTAGTCACTTGTACATCATACATGTATATGTATAGCAAATTGAGACGAGCGTAAAACGAGATCGCTTGTGGGGAAATTAACTTTACGGTATTAGTTTATACGGTAATTTCGGTACAGGTGTATAGCGTTTTTTTGAACCGAGATTAAGCCGCTGAGTCTTGGAGTTAATATTGGGATTCCCAACTTAAACGGGATTAAATTTTCTCTCAAAGAATTACCTTATTTTTTTAAATTTAGATTAAACTACTTTTATTATACTGGTAGCATACATTTGTCACACAATTGAGATTAATATAAAACCGTAGATTAAATAAAATTAAGACCACTGGGTATATACAGTATAATATACAGCTACTACGTAATAAATTACCGGTTCAATTCTCATTTCACTTTTTTAAATCATTATTATTACTGTGCATTTTGATTGCAAATTTATCATAATGTGAGGCGCCCAGTTCCAAAATAGTCTACGTCTACTTTTGAGAAATTCATCAATAAAGTTATTTACCGGTAGTTGATTTTATTCAATAAGGTAAAATTAATTTTATTTTATGAAAATTGATTACATTGATTAAATAATACAGTATTTAATGATTTTTTTTTTTAAAGTTTAGAGATAAAAATCTTTAACAAGTAGTTTTGATCTACTTCCTGTAGTGAAGCACTATTATAAAACCAATTACTGTATATGAGAGCAGTTCAATACTAAAACCACGTGAATTTGAGCAGTTGCTTAAGCGCAAGACTTTAACAAAATACAATGTTTTAAGGGTAAAACAACACCATTAAACCTAATTTTAATGGCGAAAAAAATTGGACTTAGACCTGTTTGGAACTGTGCAAAATAATACACTGTATACCTAAGATAAAACGAAAGTTGTTTCCAAAGAGAAAAAAATGTTTTGACTCGCCTAAACAACTATTTTATCTTGCATAAATAAAAAAAAAATGTCATTGGGTATAATGTATGTATCTAGTACTTTTTAAGTAAAAATCACATTTTTCGTTTATTGTTATTCTAAATAATTGAGTGAAGATGAAACCACGCCCATCATCCGGTGTCTGTTGCCATTCCCCTTGTCATTCAATAGGAGGAAGGTTATTCTAATATAGTCGCGCGCGCACACAAGAGTGACTTTCGACGGAGAAAGAGAGACCACTCCTTGTCTCCAGGGTACTACTTTGCGCCTGCGTGCGTGCGTGTGTGTGTGTGCGATGATCTTCTCTCATGTGTTGATTCGACGATTGATTTATTAGTGTTTCGAGAGAGAGAAATACGATCTCTCTCTCCATCATCATCATGATAGACCGAGCTGCTCTTCATTTGGGAGTAATTAAGGTGGTCACCGCTAGAGGGACTAAGTGACTATTACTAAAGCTTTAATTTTGGATATACATATACACACCCTTCGATATAATACTAGACACACAAAAAATATAATATAAAAAAAGAGGATAATAATCATCTGTTGTGGGCGCCATTTATTCAAAGGTGAGGTTGTCTTTTTATTAATCACCGATAGAGGGAGTTAACGGTTTCTCTACTCATTTATTTACCTGTATTTTTTTTTCTGTGTTGTTGTTGCCACTCTTGATAAATCTCATGTTAACACTTACTTTTTTTTTTGTTTAGTATTATTATTATTATCTCAGGTCTTAGTTAACGATGTTCTTTTTTTCTTTCTATGACATGACATGGCGCGATGTCTTAATTAAGAGTTGCACTTAAAAAAAAAAAATAAAGAAATTTCTTTTTTTTGTTTTTTGAGGTGTAAATTAAAGTAACGGGCGCTGCTGCTTGGCTGCTAGCGTACATTTTCATTCCCGAAAAGAAAGAAAATTGGTTGCTACTAAGAGCTTATTAATTACTTTTCTGCTCCTTGCTCTTTTTTTTTTTTTTAGACGCGAGAAAATAGCGTTTAAAGGAGAGTTTGTGGTCTTTTTACGGTAATGTGCTTAACGGCACTTCTTGTTGCGTGGTTGCTATCAGAACCTTCACACGGATTGAGGAAATTTGAAGTTTGCGGGTCGATCAGAATTTTTTATTTCATTTTTTTGGTACCGATCGCCGACTTATTAAGGACGTTAATTTTCGTTGCAAAACGTTAAACTTATAGTCACTTCCTTCATGTATCAATAAAAACGTGACGAACGCATCGTCAGCGTTGAGGAAATAGGGGAGTTTGCGATGGATCGGTAATGTTTTTTTTTGGGGGGGGGGGGGAGATAACGTTTCTTCCACTTTATGTGGCGATCCGTGCGACAAATTCGGATTGACTGCAAACTCTTTCCTCCTTAATATTGCTGGATTAATTAACGGAAGAAGCGCTTGCTAGAGGGCGACGGGTTAGGGGATTCATTTCCCTGAACAGACTGTTCACCAGTTCTATTGATTCACAGGGAAAATGAATGTGAGAAAAAGCAGATTATTTTTGCTAAGCGAATAAATTTTAATTTTTTATTATTGTTGTATTTTAAAAGCTATTGGGTTTGTTCTGGCAGGTTCCCCCTTTGGTGCTCAAATGCATGACCGCAGACCGTTTCCGCCTTATACAGGTTTTCTGCCTTAGAATTACTGCATGTTTCTTTCCCTACTTTTTTTTAATCTGTTTTGCAAATTTTTGTCTTATGCAGGGTCCGTCTTAAACAAGTTATTTTACTGTTATAGATTGTAATTTATGCGCTCATTTATCTTATTATTTTCATTGGAAATTGACGAGTCATTTTTGTCTTTATTTCCAGTAGAAAACAAAAACAAAGCTTCAACATTATCGATTAATGAAAAGAGTTTTCTGGAACATTAGACTTCCTTTTTTTCTTTATTATGATTATCTTAATTAAAATATGAAAACGTTGTTTTTGTACAATACGTGTGACTACATAAAGATTAAGCTAGATTTTTTTTTAACGTTTCATTATGTTTGGAATACCGTATACGTGACGACACGTGAGAGTGTTTTAGAAGTGATAGGCCTACAATCATTTTTTTAAGAAATAAGCATAAAGGGCAAAAATTCGTTTAGAAAAAAATAGAAAATAGAAAAATAGAAAAAAATTGCAAATTGGAGAAAAAACGAATATAATTTGATAAAGCTAGATCACTGAGTGGCATTGATATTTCGTAACCTAGGTTATGTCAGCTAATCATACCGATTTTGTTTGAGTGTTAAACGAGATTAAAATGAATGCCAAAAAAATTGGGATTTAGTAAAGTTGTTCCTCGAACAAGATCGAAACTCAGTTTATTTGAACAGATTTTAGAGTGTGGTAAAAAGCGGATTAAATAAAACTAGATCAGCGGATGACAACCATTAGATAAAAATCCAGAATCTTTTTCGATGGGTGTATTATTTTGTTTTGCTGGAGAGTGAGCGCTGGGTTGTAAATGGAGGGTGGAGCCGATTTGAGGAACCAGAACCTCTCTATTTAACCAAATAATTAAAAAAAAGGTGGGAACAGATGGCGCTGCTGCTGCTTGAAGTATAATATTAAGTGGCGCGTGATTTTTGGATGACTTGGAAACAGGCTAATGAAAGCATCTGCGATTGACAGATGAAAAACACGCTCAAAAGAATAAATAAATCCCCAATTTACAATCTATTTTTTTTTTCTTCTTCTCTTTTATTTTTAGAAAAGGGAATTTTTAACGGATTTATTTAACGTTTTCTTGTCATCTCTCGCACCAATACGCTACAACTTGGATAAGTACCGTACATTGAAAATCTGGGTACTAAGATAACACATCTCCCTAATTCAAATGAAAAACAAGATAAAATTTAAATGTTTTTTTCGTTTGGAGGGTTGAACCATCTTTTAAATCCAAATTTAGAAGCCGAAATTGATAACATAATTAATGAACCCTCTATAAATCAAAGTTTTCAACAACTGCACCTCTTGAAATTGAAGTTGAGAACAAAAGTGTCGTCAGAATGACAGCCCAGTTCTTAAGAAAGCAGCTAAGATATTAAGCCTTAAACGCAGTTTTAGTCAATCATTTCTTAACTTAAAAATGACGGCATAATGACATCACAACTCAGTAAGAAAAGCGGGTTTTAAGGTCAAAAGAAATTTCAAAGCGTTTTACCGCAATCTCTTGAAACGTAATCGCATTTACTCAAAAGTGATTTACACTATAAAAAACAACTAATGTAGTTTTCTTAGGCGAATGGTAAATGAGGTGTAGTTTCTCTTTAATTTGCATAATATATTATAGGAAGTGAAGCTTGGGATTAACCCCGATTTTCCCTTTTTTATTTTTGTTGACATACAGTAATTCGTAGAAATTTCTTCATAATATTCGCGTCACCCGCTTGGGATCCTAACCAGGAAGTAGATCAAAGACGGGAGCAAAATTAAGTTATTACCACCGCCATAATAACAATAATTTTTATTATAATAATAAATTAAATTTTCGAGAGACGATATTTAAATTAAGATGTGTATTCGCGTGTCGTTATAACGTACAGTAGTTAACATATTATATTATTATGACTTATGATCTTTTCTCTGTCTCCATTTTCATTCGAAAGAGAAATAACATTAAATTTTAAACCGATTTTTTCCCTCTCATCTAAACCAGCAGTGCATTCGTATTTCTACTTTCTACTTTTACACCCCATCTACCACATGTCTAAATAATGATGACGCGGTATAATGTAAAAAATGGATGTGTGTCAACCAGCGATGGTTAGATAGACCACTTCTGCCACAACTCGTTCATCAATGCATCGTTGCTTCCCCTACCTTCGCCGATAATAATGGTATGCATTTGTTTTTCAAATAAATAAATAAATGCTACTGCTGCGGGTTGCATCTCTCGCCAGGGGGCACTTTAAGACAATTTACTGCCACCGCCATTTTTACCCGATCCAATTTCTGCGTTATTTTCAGCGCCATTAAGGTTAAAGGTGTTGTGGTTCGCATTTCTCCAATGCATTTTCCTAGCTGAATGATCAGAAATAAAATGTCGCTCCTTTTAATGATAATGAAGCGCCCTCTAACGCCTCGTTCTGCTTTACCAAACAATCATTTATTACACAATTTTCTAATTATTATTATCATTATCGAATTAAACTAGATTAAAACTTATTGTAACGTGTCGTTTGACCCGCTTCTTTTTTATCAGTGTCGTTTTTAAAATAACATAAATAGTTGTATTAAAATTTATTATTAACCTCAATATAATCCCTACCTACGTAATATTATATTTATGAATCTTATTGTCTCCGGATAAAAATAAACTTTAAAAAGTTTTAATTATTTTTTAACCAAAACTACAATAGAAACTCGTTTAAAACGACATGGAATTGAGCGAACATTTTAAGACGTTATATCCGACGTTACAGCATTTAAGAGCAATATTAATGATGTCATTAATGGTTTTGTTGTACATGTACTCCTACAGTACCAGTGTACACGGTGTCCGAAAAAAAAAAGCGAACCCAACTGAATTAGTTTCAAACGGTCAAACCCTTTAAATAATGAAAATATTATAAAGACACATGGAAAAACTTTACTTTATACATTTAATTGTTCTATTCTGTGTTTAAAATACCCTTTTCCGGTCTCAACACACGCATTATATCTACTCACTGTGCCCCATGCATACGTGTACTATACTGTACTGTACAAGTGTATAACAGCCTTAGTGTTACCGTATTTAAGTTTTACTCTAATGTTTTTTTAATGTACCGGTATATACCTAAAAATTCTTGCAGGTAATTGTTTTTGTTTTCGTATATCATCGCGCAATAATAATTAATAAAAATGCGCTTCATAATTTATGCACACGCGTTGTGTTTTTGCGCGAGATAAAGCGCAAACTCCTCCTTTACATCCTCCCTTAACATTATTCTTTTATTTATTATGATGATATTATATACTTTTATTAATCATTCGCTCTACTTTTACACTCATCGTCGCTGCGAATGACGTCGGTTGGAGAGAACGCCACCTGCCTGCAGCTCACGTGACACGATTACGTCACTACCTTACGTCGTAGCTGATGATGCTCTCTCTCTCTCTCTCTCTCTATGATAATACTATGTGTTAGTTAGACAGCTGGAGACTTGGCTTCTTCATACATTCGATCGCAAAAATTTAACGTACATTTTTTTTTTTGCTACGGTTATAATAGAGTCTGTGCGTTGAAAAGAGTCAAAAGAGAGTGTACACTGTGTAGCCATGAGTTTGTTATGCGTTCCACGTCGACGGAAAAAGTCAGCGTTAAGGTAACAAAATAAAGAATACGCTGCACTTTCACGTATTGATTTTATCATGCACACATAATATCATCACACGTCGTAGTGACGTAACGCACTTTTTCTATAAGTCACGTGTTCATGGCGGCGGGGGCTTTCATCATGCCTGTGTTTAATTTAGATAATAGATGGCTAAATCCTGCTCCCCTCCCCTCACATTTTAGCTAGGATATATTTATTATGATTATTATGCAAGGTGTCACGTGATCACCTTCTATCTATTTGTGCGAGTGTGCGAGGGTATGCGCTAACCCGGATTTACATTTATTATTATTCGTGGGTTGAGATAAGAGATAAATCTCTGGGGATATTATTATTTTTTGATTTAGATTTAACAAATCTTTGTTTTTTTTTAATGGTATTTAGTTATTTTGGGTTTAGTAAATCAGTCGTTTTATACACTGCATTCTAGTTATTTTTGATCTCGGATTTTGTAAATCTTCGTTTTTTTCACTGGTATTGATTTATTTTTTTCCTCTAAATTTAGCATAATCTTTTAAACACTGCAATAGTTTGACTCTAAATTTATTAAAACTTTGCTTTTGTCAAACTGATATCTAGTTATTTCAGATTTAGTAAAGCCTCGTTTTTTCCATTTTTCTTTTAGTTATTTTTGATCTAGATTTAGTTAATCTTTGTTTTATATACGTATGTGCACTGGGTTTTGGTTAACCTATTAATGACTCATCTATATTGACATATTAAAATATAGATCAAATGAATCATTTTATGACGGAATTTGTTGGTGTGCGCATGTGCATACTTTTTGGTTTTTCCTGGAATTAATAACAATGTGTTTCGCTTTTGCTTCCAGAAATACGTTTTATTAAATCTTGGTAATTTAAGCTCGTTTTGATAAAAGCAGTTTTATTAAATCTGGTTTGAAGATATTTTTATTCTTGTTTAATAAAAACTTATTTTTTTGTGTGTGTTTCCACCAAAACAAAAACTTTTAAAACCAAGATTTGGTCGCTTACTTAATTTAGATTAAGAAAACCGGCGAAAGGTTAAAAATCTACCGTAGTTTTATTTAACCCTTCTTTTACGCCGATTTCAGTTATGTTAAAAAAAAGAAGAAAAAAAAAAAAGATTTTTAATGGTTGTTGAGAGTGAAATGAATCATGTTTACGTTCAAAGAGACATTGATGTGCTGGGCAGTTGATGGATGCGAGTTCCATTCGGTTCTCCTCCAAGTTCTGAGAATGTATAGAATGGCTTTGACCTTGGTCTCTTCCTTCACAAAAACCGTCTGCTTTGATTTATTTAATGACCGACTGCGTTATAATTCAAGCCGCAGCAGCAGTTGACACACAACTGAAAACGACTTCGCAAATAACCTCACTAATCTTAGTTAAAGATGAATCACCCATTTGATTTGACGTGTTTCGGGGGTCACGTGACTCACGCGCAACTAACGGCTATTAACCTTTGACCTCTCGCTTAAATTCCCTTACTTCTGGGGTTTTAGCAGGCGGATCATTTGCGTTTTTTCAAACTCGTTTTAATTTGTCGTTGTAGGAATTTTTTAAACCTGGTTTTATCCAATTTTTATTTTTTATTTAGTGGCGAACGTAGTTTAAAATCTAGATTAAATCTCTTAATCTAGATTAATAAATCGGTGTAGGTGTGAATGCGTAGGTAGTTCCCGTTGATCAGGGGAAGTGCAGTGTGAGTGGTTGAACCAAGGTTGATGGACAGCTGCTCAACCAACATACAAAACTCGTCCTTCAACCAACTTCCGCTCAAATAAACCAAGATTAATGAGCACCACTCACTCACGTTGCGATTTTTTATACTGTATAAGAAAAGCTAGGAAACACCTACGAAAGTTGACTATTTAAAAAAAAACCTGTAAAAATACCCTCGTATAATGTGTATAAATAGAATCTATTTAATTGCACTCGTATTGAATTTTTCATTTTTCTAGGTTATATATTTTTTTCCCTTCAAATTTAATACTGTATTAGGTAATGAATGTAATTAAAGGACAGATTTTTTTTTGGCTGTTATGGTTGAGCGGTTCACCATAGATATTCAATCGAGCAATTGAACTAAATTAAAATAAGTGAAGGGTTCTAGTCTAATACAGTGCAACCTAGCTATGGAGCAATTCTAGGGACGGAAAAAAATTCGCACTATATCCGGGAAATGCTAGAATATTAACTGAAGTTGTTTTTTTAAAAAATTGAAATGAAGCATTTGCTCAAAAATATTTTTTTTAAATTTGGTTTTTTTTTTAGACTTTTGTTTAGAATTTAAAATTATTCCTAGATTTGCAATAGAAGTTTTTTTAGAAAAGATTCTTTTAAGTGGTGCGCACTATACACGAACTTTTTTATAACGGCTTTTAATCTCTGGGGATCAAGATAGGTCTCACTATAAGCGGGCGTTTGAAAAGTAATGAGCCTGTTTGAATAAAATTTGCATTTATTTAAATGGTTCAAAATTAATGCTAACAGATTCAAAGTACGATAGGTGAATAGGGACGCTACTCAATGAAGGATAACCCTTCCTTGCTTTTAAGTTTTAGTAGCAGTTATGAAACCCTACAAGTGGAACCTTGTTTTTATCATTTTCTCAATGTTGTTTACGATGAGAAAATTAGCAAAATTAAGTTTATTTGAATCTAAAAGGGCTGTTCTTTGGATCTTAGAATTGAGGCTCTGTGTTGTTGCCTCTACTGAAAATCAACTTAAAAGATTGTTATTGTCAACATTCAAAAAATGTAACCGATCAATACTGCATGGATCCACTTGTAAGGTTCCAGAACTGGAAGTAAGTAGCAGAGAGTGGGCCTCCTTTGGTGAGTACCCACCGCATTCAGGTAGAAATAAAATGCGTTTCAGCTCTTAAAAGGTGCGCGCGGTAGATAAACGGTGCATTTGCGTGAACTGCGTTCCTGTTGATTTTTGGAAATAAAAATTCTTTTTCTCTTCCGAAACAATAAAACGAAGGAGTTTTTTTTTCAAAATTAAACTTCTAAAAATTTTTTAACTAGGTTTCTAATTAAAACAAGGATTAAAATAAAACTGATGTTTACTCTGTTTAGGAATACTTGCGTACTTTCGGTTGACTTTAAGGAGGATTTTACTCTAATATGGAAAAGTCAATATTTTTGTTTTGGCGCGATTGACCCATTTTTCCGCTACGAATTAATTTCCCGCGTTGGGCGTTATAAAATTTGCCGGCGCGGAAAATTCTTCCTAAAGCGTTTTAAATTTAACGAATTAAGCGCTATTAAAACGCTTTAATTGCGTAATGTCACCGCTTTTGTTAAAATTTTTATTTTATTTAAGTTAATTATTTAATCTAGATCTGGCTAATCTATTTAAATATCGTGCAGCAGAGAGCGCTTTTGTTTCAATGAAGCTTGAAACAGGTCAGCGAACTAATAATTTAGGTTATTATTTAAAAAAAGAAGAAGAAAAAAAAAAGTATTGTCATTTTATATAAAGAAATTATTATTGTGTTAGTTATTTTAATAAAAGCAAAAAAATTTAGAACAATAAGTATTCGGAAATGACGTCATGACGACATTTTTTACTGAGTAGAAACTTTTCAAGAGGTTTAATAATTAATTTAGGTAATGTAATATTCAATTTAAATAACATTTACTAAACTATTTTTATTTTATTAGAGCGATTAATGTTTTACGATTAAAAAAAAACTTATGGTATTTAGGTTACCATTAAAATTTTACACATTAAAATTGTTTTTCACTATTTTATTTTACCATAATTATGCAGCATCTAGATCAATAGGTTTTTTGTTGTGACAGGTTTCCGCTTTCGCGAGTTAATGAAAATAATATTACTCGTTGTACATTTACTATAAAGCCTGTTTAAGGCGGAACTGAGCGATATCCAGCTACTATACAGCTACATGTTACAGGGCCTACTGTATTTTGTTCGTTATAATAGATTTTCTCCTTGTTCAAAACGCAAGTTCGTTTCCGCCTGAGATAGGTTATCAACTTTAGAGCTATTTTAACATTGTTCACATCTTTTTTATCCGTTCTGACGAACTTTTGCTTTCTAAAGAGTCCGCCTTAAACAGGGTTTTACAATAGGTCTACCGATATTTTAATTCGTGATCGAGTGACGTAACGATCAGCAGTTATTATTACTACTGTATTACTTTTAAATTTTTTTGCGTGCTTTGTCGATTCGTCTATACACCCCACGCACTTCCGGCGTCATCTCCAAGCTAACAAAAGGGGTTTATTATTATTACATGGTCTTTCAATCGAAGTTTTACATTGATTTTGAAAGGTCGCATTTTCTCTCAAAATCATTCGAAATGTAGAAGTTTAATCGTGATCGCAACTTAACGTATATTTCCCCGGTAACGTCTAACGTAACTTGTGCCGTTTCATATCGAATCCAAACACAATGCAATAACAACAACAAAAAATTCTATGCGATAAGAGAGGTTTTTGCGATTAAGCTTTAACAATAAGTTTCCATTTTTACTTCTTTTTTTTTTTTTTTTTGTTTGATTGTATTGGCACGCATAATATTATTGCGTGAGGATAATAATAATAATACATATCCCTTACGTAAATATTCTATACATGTCCATACAGCAGAAGGTCGAGGATTTTAAATGAATTTTTTTTTGATTTATAACTAATTTTCGTTATTATGGAGCTTTTGATTTAAGTTATCGTTAAACGAAATAAAATATTCGATTTAGAGAGGATTTTGGTTAATATAATAAAAAATTATTGCCGGTAATAAAGTTTCAAAGGTTCGAATAATAGAGATTTCATTATCATAGCTCGAGTAATAGAAGTTCGAAAGTCGAAACTCATTTAATTTTATATACAGTACAGTACATGTAAGTTCAAAAGCCATAAATGCTTCAGTTATCAAAAGTTTGAATTATAGAAGTTCAATTATATATTAAGAAAACACTTTGAGTTACAGAAATTTAAAGTTTGAATTATAAGGATTTCGTTATCTTAGATTTGGATTGTAGACTTTCAAAAGTTTAAATGCCATAATAGAAGTTTTGTAAAAATAGGTTTGAATTATAGAGGTTCATTAGGAAAAAAATGTGATTTACAGAGGTATAATTATTAAAACTGTGAAAAGCGATAATAGAGGTTCAGTTATGAAAATATTGGTTCAATAAATAATTGTGAAAATACCCCATTAGGTGCCTCGGTATACCGCGGAATGGAATATATTTTTGATTTATAGAGATTTATTAGTCAAAAAAAAAATTGATAACTTTGAGTTATGGAGGTTTAATAGTAATAAAAATTTCGATTTACTGAGGTTTAATTATTAAAACTTGGAATAATAAAGATTCCGCTATTAGAGGTTTAGTTGTTAAAGGTTTTCTCTGTGGAGGTTTAAATGTAAAAAAAAATCTTTGATTTATAGAAGTTTAATTATTAAGAATTAAAATTAGAGATCATTAGTTGATAAGATGTTCGATTAATCGGGGTTCTACTGTAGATGCTATTGCTGAATATTAAAAAGTTTTTGGCCGGAAGTTGAAAAATATGACTTCCTCCATTCACGTAGCATAAAATTCTTGTTTATCCATTTTTTATTATTATTATTATTTCTCTTCACTTTTCAATAATAATAAACTATTTGAAAAGTGAAAGTTTTTCTTCTTCTTTTTCCAATTGTTATTTTTTTTCTTCACAAAAAAAAAAAAAAAAAAGAGTTGAATAATGGAAAAAGAAAAAGAATTTGATAATGGAAAAAGTCTTTTTATTATTATTATTTTTTTAGTCTGAAATCACGAAAAAAAAATGTATTTATTTTTGCTGTTTATGTTTTTACGATGATTGTTTTCTCCATCAATCTCTCTCTATCTCTTATCCATCGATCCCTAAAAGCTCATCTTTCTTTTTTTTTTTTTATTGCGGATTATTTAGAAAAAATCACTTCCTGTTTGCTTTTTGATTCGCCTTGCTCGACTTTTATAAATCATTTTTTTATGTATTTTTGGCCTGCGGAGTATTTTAATGCGACGAAATAACCGACAATCCATTGTTTGCTAGTGTTATTGTTGGCGACCGCAGGGGGGGCGCTGACCAAGTTTAAAGGTCATTTGTTTACTCTTCCATTGAGATGAAGCCAAAATAAAGGAGTGAAGGGGGTGAGGGTGGGTGACGGAAGTCCACTTTATGGATATCCGCTGTCATTATTATCCCTTTTTTTTATTTTATATATCGCTTATTATTATTAAACGCAACCGGAAGAGGAAAAAAAATAGGAGCTTTTATACTTTAGAATATCATAAAAAAGGGGGTTTGTTGTTTTATTATTGTTGTCACTTAATTTATTAATTTGGATTAAGCGATTTAATCTCGATTTAAAGTTTTGGTGACAGAATGTTTTTTTTTTTTTTTTGATTTATAGGGATTTTTTTATCGCGATCACGTTACAACATTTCTTTAGAAAGATTAAACGAGATTAAATTTTTATAAAACTAGATTAGCGAGTGTCAATCAAAAAATGAAGGAAAGAGATTATTTTATTTACACTGGTTTTCTGTTGACGTAAAACGAAATTCATTCCTATGAATTGGTGTTAAACGAGGTTAATTCTTCTGATTCGCTATTAAACGAGGTTAATTCTTATGACGTGATGTTAAACGAGGTAAATGAATTTAGGATAAAGAAAAACAGTTTGTTAACCTCAGAAAAAATAATTTTGTAATTAGAGAAAATTTAACATTTATTCTATGTTATTTATTAATTTTAATTTGTACTTTGTTAATTATTGATGAGATAATTATTACTTCGTTTTTGCCCGAAAAAAGTATTAAATGACGCTAAAGAAAAATAATAATGGTAAATTTGCGTGTGTAAAGTTATTTAATTATTATTAAAACCAACATAATAATTATTATGTAATTTACACGCAATCTTTTTTTTTTCTTTTCTTCACTTTTGTATATCTTAATTAAGAAACTTATTAAATTTTAAACGTAACAAAAAAAAAACCATTTTTCTTCAACAATTCCAATAACCTCAATTTTTTGGGAAGTCATTTTTTTTTAAGCATAAACTTCATGCTTTTATATGGCAAAAAAAAAAAAAAAAATGTTTAAATTTTAAGAATTTGCTTCGTTTGTTTTCATTACTCGTTTAAGGAAGTAGGAAACAATTGTTAAAAAATAGAACACGGTTTCGAATAGTCAAACTTAAACTAGATCAATACTAGAACTTAGAAGACGAAAGCACTTTCAAAGCAGATTTCCTTAAGCGAGATTAAGCAAAAGCGAGATCGAAACAACTTAAAATAGGCTTCCATCTCTTGATCTAGTTTTATCTAATCTTTGTTTTACGCTGATTTCAATTAGTCAAAACTGGGGACTAATCTTAATTGTTGCTACCAAAAAGTAATTAAAACAAGAAAGTTTGGTGTGAGTTGGCAGAGCTGCGCATGCTCATATTCGTCCTTGAAAGTGGTTTTACTAAATCTTGTTTCTTAAAGTAGGTTTTACTAAATCTTGTTCTATAAAGTGGGTTTTACTAAATCTCGATCCATAAAGAGGGTTTGATTAAATCTTGTTTCATCAAGTGCTTTTTTTAAATCTTGTTTGATGAAAATCTCATTTTTTTAAAAATTAAACCCGAAGCCTTAAATAGAGATTTACCCACTAAATCCAAATCCTTAATATAGCGTTAAAAATCAATAAATAAATCAAGTGTATAAGGCGTTAAAATGTTCAAATAAGGTAAAAACGGTATTGTGTTGGAGGATGGAGGTCGTCCTATGTCAACTTAAACATTCACTTAAAAAGAGTGATAAGAGAGACAGAAAGAGAGGGAGAGAGAGAGAGAAGTGTTAGGGTTATTGAGAGTGAATGGCGATAAATTGGAAACCGGTTTTATTGGTTAAACTTAACTACATCTACTTTCTATTTGTTATCTTCCGAATTCCCTGACCTACATTCACTTATAATACTCCGCGTTAATAATAGTGGTCGCCGGTGTCACACTCACTCACATCTCTCTTTTTTGGGTGTATCACAGAGGGTGGACGGGGATTTCACACGCATGCGCACTATTTGGTCGCGGCAACGTTACTGTACATACAGTGTCATGTAATCACACGGTGAACTAATGCAAAGTTACAGGATAAGTAGGATGTCCTCACATGATCTTTCACTTATAATATTCCATTCAACCCCAGCTCCCACTTAACTACCGTAGATTATATTATGATAATGAGTCCTCCCACTTCTCATTTTTTTTAGAAAGAAATTTAATATACAGTAGTTATGTGATCAGTGCCGGATTAAGCTTCCTTGGGGCTCTGCATTCATGAGTGTCATGAGTTTTTATATTTCGCATTTTTTAAAATAAAATTTAAGCATTTTTTTGAGGAAAATCGAGCAACTTTTTTTTTAGCGAAACCCACAAAAAATTTCAGTAAATTGTTTAGCAAAAGTGCGGGGGCTGTAGACATTTGTTTTATTTGATTAGAGCCCCAGGCGCAGAGTTCCAAGGAACTGAATCGCTTATATAACACACTTTTGCCGTAGAATAAGTAAACTTTCACTATAGAATCCGGTACATGTATACACAATAAAAAAGGATATAAGAAGCTTTTTCCTCTCTCTTGTTTGCTTAATTTTTATTTGACGTAGATTGTATGTACTCTCGAGGGAGTGCAAGGTGACGTGTGTGGGGTGGGGGGGGGGGTGACTTTGGTTCCGAGGTTTTCTATGGCGTGTGTGTACTACGTACTTGTGCAAATTTTTATATGATTTCGCTGAAACAAAATTAATATTTGCCATACATACTGTATAATAAATGTATATAGACAGTGACAGCAAGTAGTGTCTTTTTATGAGATACATGTACGTGAGTGACGTCATTGCAGATTCTTTGAATGAAAAAGGTTTGACGCGCAATTAGATCGGAAGATAATCAGTGAACCGGAAGTTGGGACTAATCGAAACGCTTCTTAGAATTATTATTATTATTATGCTGTATAAAGTGTATATCATATATGTATAGTAATTAATATTTATCTCTTATACTGTATAGAAAAAAAAGCTTTGTACTCTGGAGTACATTATTATTGCTTTAGAAATTGATTGTTTTTTTTTAAAAGAACGTTAGATGCGATTTAATGATTGTTTCCGAGTAAAATATTATTTTGTGCGCAGTGTTGTCAACAATTCCAGTGAAAATTTTTTTCTCTCCGAAAAATCAACAACTTTTTTTAATTTTTAGAATCAAGATTTTATTTTTTCTATTTTATTATTTTTTTTACTTAGAATTTCCATAAAAATTTTAAAAGTTTTAAATTTGTTTAAAATGAATTTAGTGGTAATAATTTTCGTTTCATTTTCATTTGACCAGGTAATTAATATTTTACTGAAAAAAGAGGGGGAAAAAAACTCAACAATTATTGCATTATTGTCAGAGTTCTCATATTTCTTACACTTGAAGTTTCATTCCAACACACATGCATTTTAGGCTCTGTTCATTCACTTTAAGTCTGTTGTTCCAGTCAAACTACGGTATATTAATTTCAAAGCGGTCCAAGTCTAGTCCCCCATTGAAATGGAATTGAATGGCGGATTCTCTCTGTGTTTTCGAATTAAATCTCGACTTCGCGATTTCGAAAATACGAGGGCGCAGAACGAAATCTAGTGGTGGAAACGATGTGTACCGTATTAATTTGGTTCCAAGATAGATTTTACTTATTAACCATTTTTTGATTGTCCAGCAGAGAGTGGAAGAGTGATTGAGAGTGAGGGCGAGTGGAAGAGTGATTGAGTGAGAGAGAGGGAGTGAAATGCAATAAGCGTGAGAGAGTGATGTAGGTGACGGTGTGTGATAAGGTCGTTACGGAAACTCCCCCGCACACACATGTGTCGTGTGATTTACGATCAGCCCCTGAAATTGGATATCCAAAATATTACCGGGTGCCTACTACAGTACCATATTTTTATTTTACGTCAAAATATTTTTTTGAATTATTTTTCTAATCAATACTTACGCGTTTTTTTTTTTTTTTTAGATAAATTCTAATTAAACGTAAGTTGAGATTGATCACCTTCGTATATTATCTTTACATAAATCTTGGATTAGCCTCGTCGCGTCCTAAATAACAAAAGCGCATTTTTTTTTTACAATATTATTGTTATTATTATTTATAAGAGAAATTGATGCAATAAATTTTTATAATGTAATAAATAGGGAGGGTGGGAGGGAATGATAGAATGATGTATTAGTTAAGAGCAGGATTAAAGGATTAACTTCTATTTTTATATATCAGTATAAATAAAAATTAAGATATTATCTACGTTTAAAAAATAAACTTATCTTGTCAAATGGAGCCTGTTTACTTCCGGAATTTATTGTATTTGTATTAAATTATTAATAAGGGTAAAAGTTTTTGAAATTTTCGATAAACGACGAATTATCGTTCAATTGATCAATTTACACTTGATCTCAGTTTGTTAAAATTTGTGATTTATAAAATGTTCAAAACTTCGACTTATAGAGGTTCAAAGCTTCCATTTAGAGAGGTTCAAAACTTTTCATTTAGAGAGGTTCAAAACTTTCATTTAGAGAGATTCAAACTTTTCATTTAGAGAGGTTCGAAACTTTTCATTTAGAGAGGTTCAAAACTTTCATTAAGAGAGGTTCAAACCTTTCATTTAAAGAGGTTTAAAACTTTCATTTAGAGAGGTTCAAGACTTTCATTTAGAGAGGTTTAAAACTTTCATTTAAAGAGGTTCAAAACTTCGATTTTTATCTGGTTTAAATCTCGATTTGTAGAGGTTTGAAATCTCGAATACCGGTAATAGAAGTTCAAAACTTCAGTTTAGAGAGGTTCTAAGCTTTGGTGTAAATTTATAGAGGTTTACAGTTTCGATTTATAGAGGTGTGCAGACTTTGAATGACTTCGATTTGATCTAGAATAATTTAATCTTCGTTGCCTACTGGAATTCACCTGACTCAATTTACGTAAATGACTGTAGTATACGGTATCTAGCATTGTGCATTACAATCTGTTCGGAAAGTTGGCGTGCACTTATAACCAACGACTATCTGAACACCCTGTATTTCTCAATCGTTTTTCAGTCAACCTTTTTTTATTTTAATTTCTCCCCTCAAATTAAAAAAAAATGTGTTATCCTCACTCACCTTTCAACATTTACCCTCCCCCTTTTATTCCTCCCTTCCTCTATCTCTCTCCTTAGAACAAAATCCCGCCAAAATTTCACCTATTCAATATTATTGTTGTTGGCAGCTATACTAACGGAAATCTTACTTGCGCAATTCTTACAATGGAGAAATGTAACGAGATTAAATTTGAAAATAAAAGAGAGATTTAAAAGAGAGAGAGAGAATGATGTAGCGAAAGAGTGAGTGAGACCGATCAATTAACCGATCGTCACGGGGGGTTAAGCCAAAAAGGGATTTTGTGTATGGGATGAGACGGAGTGGGAGGAGCTAAAGGAATGGGGTGGGTGGAGCTAAGGGTGTGTGGGTGGGGGTGACGTCGAGAATCTCATTGAAATGTTATTGGCAATTACGACGCTTTCCAAGTCGGTCAAGAACGTTTTCACTCTCTTAATGTGAGTGTGAAAGAGAGAATGAGAGAGAGAGAGCGTAAAAGATGCATTGTATTAAAAGTTTATCATGAAACGACAGATGGCGCTTCACATTTCCCCCTACTTTTCTTTCATGTTAATGCGCGTTGATTGCGCATCATGAAACGGTGATCAAAAAAATTATTATACTCGTAGTATCGCAATCTTACGGTGACGTCATTGCGTCTTTTTTTATGCGGTTTATAGATTTCCAAAAAAAAAAAAAAAATCTTATGAAATTCTTTTTTTAATATTTCTTTGCCAGCAGGGATTTTCTTAATCTAGATTAAGCGAGACCGAGTGTGAACAGATTGAATGAATTTAGATCAAGGGTAAACAGACATTAAATAAACATTAAAATGGGTTAAATAAAACTAGATCGGTGTGAAACGAATATTAAATTATAGATGAGAGCAAAACGGAAATTAAATTAACTTGGATAAGTTTAAGACTGAGCTTAAATAAAGCCAGATCAGTGTGACGCGGATTGTAAATAAACCTAGATTAACTTAAATCGAGGTTAAACGAATTTAGATATTGTAAAACGGAGTTTAAATAAGGCTGGATCATTGTGTAAAGAAGATTAAATAAACGTAGATGAGAGTGAAGCGGAAATTAAATAAAGCTAGATCAAGGAAGTATTTCTTAGATAAAGAGATGATCACGTCACATCCTGCTCTTCATTCACAAATAAGGAATTTTTGTGTTTAAAAGAGGATTTTGAACGAGGATGTTAAGCGAGATTTTTTTTTTTTTTTGATGTGTAAATAATTGTGACGTCAACGATGAAATGCGGGTAATTAACACCAAAAGGGAGGAGGTGGGGGGAACTTCTCTTAATTTTAGAAAACATTTGCTCTTATTAATTGCCTTGTTTTTCTCTTTCCCTGTGTAAGTGTGTGTGTGTGTGTGTGTGTCAACTGCACACAGGTGATTATCCGCTTATGAACGGAAAATGAGTTACATAACACACAATCATGAATCATATTTACTTTTGCCTTTTTTTATGGTATTATCACAGTTGCGAAGTAGATTTTATTCGAATAGGATTTGGGAGAATGGAACGATATCAGTCGTTGAACTAAATTTCTTTTATTGCGTTTATTTTTTGGGGAAATTCCACTTTTTATTTCTATACTTTACAGTCTACACTACAATCTCCAGCATTCCAATTCGAAGGAATCATTATCGTATTATTTGGCCTATTATCGAGGTTTCGTTTTATAGATTATATAAAATTAAAGTAAAAATTCGGTTTATAGAGGCTCAAGATTGCGATTTATGGACTTTCAAAATCGATTTAGAGATTTGAAACTTGAATTTATAGAAGTTTAGAACTTGAAATATTTCGTATTGGAGTTCAAAACTTCGAATTATAGAGGTTTAAAATTTCGATTTACAAAGGTTCAAATCTTCGATTTATGGCTATTTAACATTTTTATTAATATTGTGGTGTAAAACTTCGATTTATTGAGATTAAAATCAATTTACTGCGGTTCAAAGGTTTGAATTACAGAGGTCTAAAATTTCGATTTATGGAGGTTCCTACTTCTACTTTCAGAAATACAAAATTTCCATTTATAAAAGTTAGAATTTTCGATCTACGAGTATATAGGTTTAAAACTATGATTTTTAGAAGTTTAAAATTTTGATTTTGAGGAGTACAAAATTTCGATTTATAGAAATTTAAAACTTGAAATTACTGTTTAGTGGTTCAAAAGTTTGATTTATAAAATTTAGAATCTTTTTCATATACAGTATAGGGTTATCGTTTTTTTTATTGTCTCTCTGTTCTCTATTGTTACGAACGCCTTAATGTAATTTTTCACATACTGTACATGTCGTTTTTTTTCTATAAATAAAGTTGTTTATCATCGCAATAATAATTTTGCTTAGATGAAAATGTGTCCCATTTACTAATGAAGCTTTAATAATCTTTTTCTTTTCTTCTGCTTTTCAATTGAAAACATGTTTACACGCAAACTTACACCTACTTTGCTTTATATAATATTAATACATTAAATGTGGGTGGAGAGCGAACAGCGGGAGATACAGTATGTAATTTTAGAGAAAATATTGATAAAAATAAAGTAAAAAAAAAAAAAAATAATTGCAATAATTAATTTCTAAGACATTTTCTATTGGAGGTAATTGCATTACTTTTCTATTCAGTTTGTATTGAAAACTGAGTTTTTGGCTTCCAGATGTTAAATGTCGCGCAAGAGTGTACGACTACCGGTTTGGTTTTTTTCTTTCTTTTCCGTTAGACAAAAAAAAAAAAAAAGTGAGGCTCTGGCGCCGATTTCCTACTGAGGAAAAAATATTCACCTAGAATAGAATGTAAATATACAGAAATGTGATATAATATTTTTTTTAAAAAAGCGTTGAGAATGTTTTTTCGAAGCCGTATTATTGGCATTTATGTAATACAAAGGGAGAATAATACCATTTCGTTGGGATAAGAAATAGGTTTCACTGAGAATTTCGTTAGATACTGTATGATTTTTTTTTAGTACAGATTGCTTCGTTATATTGAAAATTTCGTTATACATGTACTGACAGTTTTGTTATATTGAGCGTTATGTTGCCCTGAGAATTTCGTTTTGATAAAAATTCGTTGTATTGAGTACTCTACTGAGAATTTCGTTATATTGATCAGGTCTTTGCCGAATAGTAAAACCTATATAAGGCGGAACGGCTTTTACAGACTTTCAGTAATTGTCCGCTTTCACGAAGTTAGTGAAATACATTGTACAATAATCATAAGCCACTTATGTAAGTCAGCTGAAAACCTTAATACAGTATGTCTCTTTTAAATTATTATTAACCTTAGAGTTTTCATTTGACTTACCCTGTAAAGCAGTGTTAATAAGCCAAGTAGCCTACAAAATAATTGAAAATAATACTTGTAGGCCTACTGTATTTTGCTAATTTTATAGAGTGAATTTATTTTTACCTATAAAAAAGTGCTTTATTGTCCGCCTTAAGCAGGGTTTATAATAACTTCGGTGCTCAATATACAAGTTCGTTTCCGCATTAAACAACTTTTCCGACATTTTTTTGTCAGTTCTCACAGTTTTTCGCTTCATAAGGGTTTCGCCTTAAACAGGTTTTCGCCTTAAACAGGTTTTACTGTACTAAGAATTTCGTTGCATTGAGAACTTCATTTTACCGAAAATTTTGTTGTGTTAATACACTTTTTTTTTATTCTGAAAATATTTGTTATTAAGTAATAATTATGTTTTAATGGCGCTAAGGACGAGATTTCGCCTCTTTTGACTGTCATTTTCCTCCACTGCAGAGCCATCTATTTTTTTTTTAAAAAAAGAAAGTTTGTTATTTATAGAAAAAACAAAACAAAAAAAAATAGTGAATTATCTCCTGGTCTGTTTTAGGCGAAAACTTGTGCGAGCAACTAGAGCTAATGTTAAATAATGGCACCGCTAGTTAATAATAATTAAGAAGTGGAGGATTAACACCTCAAATAAATTCGTGCTTAGTCTCGCTTCACTTTTAATCTTAACAAACGACGTGTAAACCTAACCAAATTACGGTGGGTGTGTATGGAGAGAAAAAAAAAACTTAATCGTATGAAGTTTATGCGTTCAAATTCTAATAAGTTAAGTGTTTTATTTATCATTATTATTATTCAGAGTTTAAAGAAATGTGAAGCAGTCCGTGATATAGAGGTAGTTGAGAGAGATATTTGTTTAGTCTCTGTTTCATGTCTGTCAACGATGAGAAACTTTTGCATGAAACTCGAGAATAGGAAAAAAAAAAAAAGATGAAAAATTCAAGGAAGAAATATATGGGAAAACATCTGGATTCCATTTCATAACACTCTCGCTCATTATCCTGTTCCATATAATATTATGGCGAACGAATTCTTCGAACAAATCCCCACACGAAACGCAGACTTAAAAATAAACTTTATTAAAATTAATTTAATTTTTAGGGTTAAATTGCTTTCCGGATTTTCTTAATCTGGAATTTATGCGACTTAACTTTTAATGCGATTTTAATTTGTTAGAGTGTTATACCTTAAGGATTTTTTTATTTATAGGGATTTTTTGATTTATAAGGATTTTATTGATTTATAAGGATTTTATTGATTTTTAGAGATTTTTTTTTGATTGATAGGGATTTTTTTGATCATGATCACGTTTTTTCAAGATTTTTCTTAAAACGATTTTTATTTTTAAATTAATATACTGTAGAAAGATTATAATATTATAAGCTACAGTAATTTCTAAAGCGAGATTAAAACTGGAACGAGTTTAAACTAGTATTTCTTAATCTGTATTAAACGTAATGATTTAAAAAGTTACCCGGTTGCGACCGAAAGAAACTAGAAAGGGTTTAACGAAACCGGTTTGCGATTTCTTACATCCTCTAAAGCGAAATCGAGATGATTTCTTAATCTAGATTAATGTATAATTAATAATGATTTAAAAGTTATTTGCTGACCGGATTAAGATATCTTCTTCTGAAAGTTTAATACTTCTAAAACTGGGAAAGAGTTTATAACCGGCTTTCTTAATCTAGATTAAACGAATTAATTTTTTGGCTGATTTAAAAAGTTACCCGTTCGCTAGTTTAACGAAATCTATTTTGAAGGAAGTTTAAGTCCATGTTTTAATAATATATTTTTATCGTTGTTTATTTAAGGGTACAATTTGTAAGAAGAAGTAAAAAAAAAAAAGAAAAATGATTATTCGGCGAAAATATAAGAATAAAAAAAAAAAAGGTGTGTAAATATGCAAATGAGTCGTCCTTCTATTTTCACCTTCACACCTTATTAAATACGCTATAATAATATACCGCAGTGTTGTATTTTGCCCGCCATAAAAAGAAAAAGCGGTTAATCACATTGAATTTTTTGGCACCCACCATCTTCTTTATTTATTTACACACATCAATTTTCGTATACCGTATATTTTTATTTCATAGATTCCGAGCACGCTATATCAATAATAATAACAATAAAGAATAAAAATACAAAAAGTCAACAAACGTTATTTTGACTGTTTTTCAATTATTATTGTTTTAAACGAAAATAAAGTTTGAGTGCATTTTTTTTTTATTATTGAGTGTCCACCACGTTCCATTGGAAAAGTATGGAAGAAATGGACACTTTTTTTTTTACAAGTGTCTATTTTTTCCATGCTTTTCCAACGTATGATATGCACACTCGTAAAAAAAAAAGTTGACAACTTTTCTTTTCGTCTATACCGTACTTTTCAAAAGGAGAGAAGAAAATTTATATATTTTTTTTTTATCGATTTTGATTAATTTTTTTTTTTTCCAACTTTCAAAATAATAAAAGAAGAAAAAAGAAAAGAAAAACAACATTATTTTATTGCGCGAGAGGTTTTATTAGGCACGGTTGGTCTTTTATTAATAAATTTTTTTTTTTTGAAAAAGGAAAAAAAAAAGCGGTAAAATTGAAAAAAAAAAAAAAAAAAAGAATAAAGATAAAAAAATTTTGTTTCGTTTTTGGTAAAAGAATTGCGAATTTCGTTAGAGAAATAACGGTTGTTAATAGAAGAATAGGGAAAAACAGTGTGACCGTGGGAAAAAAAATATCCGAAGAAAAGAAGGATTTTTTTTCTATTTTTTAATTTCTCTCTTTTCTTTTTACGTCTGAATAATAATAAAAATCGGAAGCTTAGTAGGCAGGTGTAATTTACTAATCAAAAAAAGAGTGAACAACAGGTGTGCCAGCAGCTTCCAATACAGGTCATTCGTATGCCCAAAAAAATTTTAGCGTTAATTGTGCAATATTATTAGCAGTTAATTTTCTTCTCATAATTTTTTTTTGTACTTAATATTATGAAACGGAGGGGTTTTTCTCCCCCTTTCAACTGATAACACTGTCGGGGGTTGTTAAAAAAAGGGGTAAAGAAAAGAGATTGAAGTAACAGTACTGTTTTCAAAAACAAAACCAAAAAGTTGATTTTTTTAACTAAATCTTGCTTTACTAAATCTTGTTTAAAGAGATTTTAATCTCGGTTTAATAAAAATTCCTAGTGGAAAACTTAAAATCGAGATTTAAAGTTGTATCACTGTAAAGCATTTTGTTTTTTCAAAGTTTAAACTCTTCTTAAACTGATTTAAGTTTCGATCTTTTTTGGTTTCCAGACTTTATCTCGCTAATACCAAGATTAAGATGATGCTAAATCTAGATTTATAAAAAATCATTATTATTCTTTAAAAAAATATTATTACTGTATCTGTAAGCTTTATACTGCTATACTGTACTATCTTAAACTAGATTAAGTTTTTGATCTTGTTCTTCGAAATTTGTGTTGCTACTAAAATTGTTTATATAAAGGCAATAAAATCTGGCTTAACTAACCTTATTTTAAACCTGTCTTTTACCCCTCTCTTCACTTTCTTTGACCCCTCCTTTTTACTATCTCCTACTCCTCCCTCTTACTCTTTTTAAATTTTACGTTTACCCCTCCCAGAATCTTGTTTAACCACTCCCCTTTCTGTTTTGGATCCCTCCTCTCTACTCTCTTTTGCTCCTCCCCCTTATCTCTGCTGTTACTCACATTTACCCCTCCCAAACCCTGATTTACAACATCGAACTCTTTCACTTCTTCACTTTACCATCTTTTACCTCACCCCCTAGCTCCCTCTATCTTTTACCCCACCCGAGCGTTGTCGAAAGGATTATTTTTTGTAGAAAGTGGGTTACGAATCTTAATTCGATTACATGTACATGGATGGCATATAAGATGTCTTTTATGGGTGACCCCTTCACCGCTGCTGCTGCTGCATCCATCTTCATAAAACACAATCTCATCTTCCTCTCATCCATATTTCTCTCTCTCTCCCTCTCTCGCCTATAATTAACTTAAGAAGAAAACACTGTCGATATGACGTCACCGCTTGCATAATCTTTTTATCGATATTATTACATAAAGAAAGAAGCTACTTTTTTGTTTGTTTACTTATTTTCCGTGATCTCGACCAATTCCTATCAAAATGTAACATCGACATTGTTTTTATTGTTTCGTTCGAGATTATATTGTTACGATTGAGATTTATTTATTTTTTTATACTATATAATAATGCTTGGTTAAAAAATAGATAGAAAGGAAAATAGTGTGCGCCTGGCTTACGACTGTTTTGATTACAGGCTGGTTGCTATGGCGACTTGACGTCAGAGCGCCAGCTATAAACAAGCACGTGGGCAATGTGACCGCATTTCCAGGGAAAATTATATTGCTTTTCTCAATATTATGATATAATGCTCGGTTACGCATAGAAGAGACATAAAAAAAATGAATAAAAAGCTCCATCAAAATTTTTCAATTATTAAAAAAAGAGGAAAATTAATGGAGAAAGCTATAAAATTTTAAGCATAAGAAATATTAAATTTTATGATTTTTAGACTTAATTTTTGTGCAATAATGAAATCTTCAAAATTTGCATCATATTAAAAAAAAAAATTAAATTAAATTTTAATAAGCTACTGTGTTCATGATGTATACGCAATTTTAGTAAATTTTCAAAATTTTCGTGCAATAATTAAAAGCTCCAAAAAAAATGGTTTTAATTTAAAAAAAATTAATTAATTTACGTAATTATCGTGAAATAACTACAGTTCGAATTATTAATTAATTTTTACGATATTTATTTTCTACATAACTATGAAATAGGGAGATTGTGGGTATAAAGCGGCTCATTTTCCCTAGTTATCTGACAGCGCTGTTTTCGAACACGCTCGCATCTGTTGTCAGAAAGAACATTCGCCTTTTCCCAGACTTTCATTGCTCGTTCTACTTTGTGTAATGGCAGAGCGTGTGTTTCTCTTCTCCGCAAACGCCTCGCTATTACGTGCCTCGTTCTCCTCCTAGCTCATTCCCTCGCTGCTATCTCATCTCGCGCATACTCGTTAACCCACATCTCGTAAAAATTTTTTAAAAAAAAAAATCTATCGGAATCCGCGACGACGACTATGTTCGGCTTCTCTCGTCCGAAATCCAAAGGAGGATACTACGTGCAACGCTATATCGATTAATCTCCATAGGATTAACATTGTGTTTGTGCCTCGTCTCTCATTCTCACTCACTCACTTAAAGAAATAAAAAAACAAGTTTTTTTATCTCTCATTTAAATAATTATAATATGGATGAAATGTTGTCGGTGTGTGTTGTTCTGGATGCCTCATAATAACAATAACAAGGGAAGAAGGAGAGGAAAAGAAAAACCGGACTTCTAATTTAACTTATTTAAACAAATACAAAACAATGTTGTCTATTTTTGATAACTTACTAGGGTAAGTTCGTGTTTTCATTTGATATAATATCTCATCTCTATAAAATGTGTTTGGTTTGTTGAACCGTTAACTTTCTCTCTCTCTCTCATTTGATTTTGACTTCGTATCAACAAAAAATGTTGTTGCTCTGATTTATTAGCGAGATTAAAAGGGTGGTTGGCAGGGGGAGGTGGGTTAAGT
This sequence comes from Polydesmus complanatus, assembly GCA_034692225.1. Taxonomy (NCBI): domain Eukaryota; kingdom Metazoa; phylum Arthropoda; class Diplopoda; order Polydesmida; family Polydesmidae; genus Polydesmus; species Polydesmus complanatus. Next base: position 92,559 of record JAQGAZ010000141.1, read on the forward strand.
GGGTACAGGGTGGGTTTAAGCTTAGCTCTGGCTGTATATATATAGATGGGGTGGACATAGTGTGTGGGTGGGAGTTTTATTTATTTATCGCTCTCACATTAAGCACAGCACACTCGTTGACATACAAGATGGAGAGAGGAATGAGTGCCATTTTAGAGAAATTGGGTCCATGAGGACAGCCGAGATGAATGCCCCTCACTCCCTCTCTCTCTCTCTTTCACTCACTTTCATACTGGGAGAAAAAATCACTCGTCCCACCCACGCTATCGTACAACACTACGGTACCTCTGTAAACCCAGCTCAGAAACCTCGCTAATTCAAATCGATACATTGTAATGTATAATGCAGCTTCAAAGTTTTATTTTTTTGGGGGAGATTGAACCTCTGTTAATCAAAGTTTTGAACTTCTATAATTTGAAATTTTATTAATTGAACCTCTTAAAGTCGAATATTGAATCTCTGCAGACTGCAAATCGTTGTTTGAAACACTGAGCATTACATGTATTTGAAAAGTTATCTCCATAAATCGTAGTTTTGAACTTCTATAAGTCAAAATTTTGAACCTCTTGTAAGTCAAAGTTTTAATAACTTGAGTTTTTTTAAAAAAAAATTTGAATGTTGAAATTTTGTAAATTGGAATTTTTTCCCCTCAATTAACCCTCTGTAGTCTGTAATAAGCTTAATTCTAAATTTTGATAACTGAATCTCTTATAAACCGGAAGCGAGATATAGATTGTTTCCGGTTTTTGAGCACGTGTTTCCTGCTCATCCAGTCATTGTATTCTATCACCCAAAAACCTCTATAAATCGGAATTTTTTTTTCATTCACTTTGGCTAAATCGAAAACAATGCACATACAGTTAGATGGAAGCGTTTTGAGTTGAAATCGGAATGATGGAGCTCGACTTGTGTGCTGTTTTTATTGATATAAATGTCGTTTGCCAAACTTCGTGACATTAAAATGAATATGTCTCGTTTCCCCCCTTCATCTCCCTTACCCCCCGCGGTGTATGCGAGGGAAGGGGAGTCGCATACATCCCCCCCCCCCCCTCCCTTTTACTTAACTCATTTGGTATTCCGTGTGCACATCCAACGATGTAATTACGAAACATTAAATTTGCCAGCTGCGAGGGAGATACATATTATACATGTGTAGATGATAATGTTAATGTGTGGAGAAGAAGAAGAAAAAAGAAGCTTTCTTCTTCTTTTTCGTTTTCAAAAAGCAATTTTAATGCGATGAATGAATGAAGCTTCAGCCATCTTGAAGATGAAATTCAAATATTAAGATTGTTTGATAAGGAAATTTATATATGATATATACATACACAACAACTTATGTCTTTCAATTGCTTGCACATCGTTTTCCATATGTGCATCCTGTGCACAATCATTTTGTCATTTTGAGAGTGGTTGAAGAAGACCGGAAATTGTCAAATGATGAGAATATTGATTTATCTTTATTCTCTTCCGGAATAATGCACGTGAAGTTCCAAAATTTAGAACTAGATTATACACTTGAAAACCAGTTTTAAAAGCAATTCCAGTACATGTATTATATTATATTAATTGGCATTAAAATAAAGAGGTTTTTAATTGATCGAAATTAAAGTTAAAACTTAGGACGATAATACTTAATAACTTTAAACTAGACAAAAAAATTAAGTTTTAAAAGTTTTTTTGGATAAAAATAAAAGATGTTTAATTGATTGAGATCAAAGTTTTATCAGGCCAAGTCGAAAAATTTTAAACTACATGTACACTGTACAGTAATTAAAGAGTAAAAAAAAAATTAGTTTTTTAATGACAAATTGAAAGCTCATTAATTTGATACATTTTTTGTTAAACCACTAGTCTTTTTTTTTTTTTGGTGGATTAAAAAACCAGTTTCAAGAACTTAAAGCTTTACTTTTAAACTCAGTAGAAATAAACCTCGGTTTACCGCATGCGGATTTAAACCATTTGTTTTTCTAATTAAATTATTTTTATTATTATTAAATACTATGGAGTGTTGTTGTTTGGAAAGGGAGATATATATATATATATATATATATAGCGGAAGTGGTAGAGGGGGAGAGAGAGGATGTTCCGGAAGTAAGACAGGGCGAAGGTGATCCGAGTGAACGAGTCTAAAGTTGAGCGAATCAAGTTCAACTCAATCAAACAATTTTCGTTCCTCGCAGTTCAAATTTATTATTGTTATTATGAAATTTAAAATTAAAAAAAAAAGAAAAATGACACAAGTCAATTAGCACCATTTTTTTTTTTTTGTTTTTATTTTGAATGGAGGAAGAAGAAGAAGAAAGAAATGGATCGTCGATTGTATAATAGTAATGAATGTGATGATAGGCGACTGGGTTACTGTCATTCAGCCATTTTTAATTGACGATTTATGACACATATCGTGTTATTAATTATAGCGATCAATGTGCAAATTCTCAAGTGCTTTTCATTTTTAAACATTTTAAGTTACTCAGTGGAGTCAGTGCTAAAAATTAATTATTCATTTACAGTATTGATTTCTAATCCATATAATACATTTTACTGATTTGCTGTTGCCACTCGGTGATCTGGGTTTGTTTAATCTTTTTTGCTCACATTGATTTATCGGTGATCTGGTTTTATTTAATCTTAATTGCACAAACGGGTTTAAGTTTATGGTACATTATACTGTTTTCTGTTGATCTAGTTTTATTACTGTTTTTTAATTTTGCGTTTTTACACTGTTTTTCTTCTTTTTTTTTTTATTTAATTTTTAAAGATTTTTTTTTAGCTTTCGAAAGTTCGTTTTGTTAAATCCTGTTTTACTGTATTAGGCAAATTTAATCTCCGCTTAGTAAAGACCCAAATTACGTTTTATCGAAACTTTGTTAAACCCTATTGATGGTGAGCACCGGGGGGGGGGGGGGGGCG